>CALYDF020009905.1:0-10415 GCA_944474145.2 Dicrocoelium dendriticum
GTGAGGCCAAACACGCACAATCATTATCCGTTGAAACAAATATACCCGTGCAGTTTTTGCTTTGGCGGCGTGTTTCTAAACAAACATGCAACAAAGGGAACCTCGGATTCGCAATAAGCTAAACACCGGTCATGTTTACATGTGATCTGCTACTAATTGGCAATCATGCTCAGATAAACTACTTAACGTCAGGAGATACTGTTACAGCTCTATCATTATTAGTCATGATATATATTATCCCTTGCAGATATACTCAGTAAACCAGTATAGGTCATCCGTCCTGATTAATTTTATCGCATTACGCTGTATTTCGGAACACTGGATAACCCACCAGCGTAATGAATATACCTGTCCAAGGATATCATAAACAAACGTACGCAGCATGATAGTGATTGCTTGTCAGGAGTGGAACAGCTTTGGTTCTAGCGAATAAATTGCACTTAATTCTGTTTCCCAGCGATTTCAACGACACACCTTGGATTAATGGCCATTCTGACGCCAGCCGATACTGACTGCCTGCTTACCGAACTGGACCCTTATGTTGACACAGAGAAGGAGAGGGAAGCCCTCGGTGTAATGGCATTTACCAGGTGAGTTTCGTTCATGCATTTGAAATGTATGCCTTTCAGAATGAAGATAGCATAACCCAATCGATTTCCGTTGTAGATTCTTTGCCGAAATACCTGGATTTGGCGAAAGATTTTGCACAGCCGAAGATACAGATCTCAAGGCTCTTCTTCACTCTGACGCCGTAAAAATTACCGCGCGGTAAACGATTGAAAATCTTGTAGAAACCATTTATATCGCCTCTGACGGCGAAAAGCTATCCGCTTTTTTGACCGAGTATGCCAAAACACATGCAACCAGTTATATGACGAAGGAACTATACACGGCAAGTTGCTTTCTTGACAGTTGTATTCCACGCTAAAGTTAACCACGATACACAACATGACGCTATCCTACTCTTGCATTTCAGACCGGTGAACCAGTCATTACTATGGTCTACAAATCAATTGTGAAGAGCGCGGAGAACCAAGCTGCAATTGAGAAAGTTTTTAATCACGCGTTACAAGTAGTTCGAACTTGTCTTGCTGGAAGTTGAAAACTCCGGTTCGGAATGGGGTTTGTTGGTCAAGTCATTGCTAGTCACCGATTGCAATATATTGCATTTTGCCAAACGTTTCATACTATTACCGAAGAGTAGTAGGGGGAGTTGAATGGTATAGGTAGAAATTCGGCACACCTAGATTCACTCAGACAGCCGCCACACGCCCGGAAAAGCACTGTAAGCGCGTTTCATCCTTTCGGGAATCATCAGCAGTGCGCATTTCATCGGACCCCTGGTAGGGCTGGAACCCGCAACTCGACTGTTGCCAGTCCGTGGTTGAGACCACTGAGCTACGGTGGACGGCAAAGACCATCGTGAATAAGTTACTAGATGTGATATATACTTCCTTTAGTGCGGGCACGTGGATTCAAAAAATGTTAAATGCTACAGTCCCAAAATATCGCATTCAAACTTTTATAATTTGCATGCAAGTTTGCAATGCGTCTGTTGTAAAGTGATAAAACAATAACGTTAATGTTTTACAGAGCAAGTGCTTGAAAATTCCTGGTGCTTGACCAGATTGTGAACCACAGACATATTGGTGGAGCGAGAAGCGTTACCTTGGCCTATCGTAGGCATGCGTGCAATGTTGCAACTGGACTTTGGAGGCTAATGGTGGTTAGTTCGCAGTTGTTTCCTTCATATACACTGCGTATGTACACATATATACTAAATATTATGCATGGGTCATGACAAGGTCAAGACCTTTTGTAAACAATGCTAAAGTGGAGGCTTTCGGTGTTTAAAACAAGCAGTACTTTAGGTTGACGTTCCAAGACTAGCATTCTAGCCGGCTGCATTGTGTGTTCAAATTGAACTGAAGCGCCGTTCTGAACTTTGGCTATAACATCTTTATTGCTCATTGCAAAAAACTTTAATGCACGTTCCGTCTGAAAGTAGTCTTCACTATTGGCAGTTCACCGTGCCAACATTGCCTTCACTTTTAGAAAGCCATATGGAACGCAGTTTCTAGGAAGGTGTGCAGATCCCTTTCGCATTGTCATGAATCTTCTAAATAGTTTAGAAACGAAGTCCTTTCAAAGTGATTTCATACGCGGTAAAAAGGAAACTGTCTGCAGGCGCTAGGTCCAAGACTCACGGTGAATGGGGCAAACAGGAATGTGAGCATTCGCATGGTCATGACGTAACATCCACGACTGCGTTACTCACAGTTCGGACCTCTTGCACACAGCATCCCTCAAACTCGCAAGAATTTGTTAGCATGATCCTACGCTGAGGCCTACTTCGTCAACAGCTTCTCGATCAGTTAAACGACGATTTCCACAGATGACAGCACGAAATCTCTCGATATAGTCATCGACGGATGATGGGGAATGCCATCCAGACTTAGGATCAACACCGACCGCTATTCTGCCGGAGTCAAACCAAATAGAACTAGACGTAGCACTGCGTGCGACTTACAAAGCCCTCCTCGTAGGTAGGTTAAGCAACTGAAATGACTTTGTAAACGTTTTGCCAATTTTGAAGCAAAATTACACACGCTGATCAAAGCCCTATGCGGTGACGCGTAGTCAATAGGTGTATACATATTAAGGAAGATGGAAGGTTGGGTAAGCACGGAACTTCAGTGAAACCTGGACGCTGGTCAACTTCACCTAGAAGCCACATTGACACGTGTTCCTTTATCTAAGAAGTCAAAAAAAGATTGGTCCGGCCTATGTAACTCTCTCCGCAGTCGACACGGATTTGTATTTGCAGTGTGAGTTGGCCCCTGTCTGTTGAGCTCCCTTGGTTGGAGGCACCGGGATGTTGCAGGTTCTCTTTATGACCGCAACCTAAGCAGCACAGTAAATTCTCTAAGTAGTAGGGATTAAACCTTTCGTGGTTTTCCATACAGTAAATTCCCCCAAAGAGGCACTTTGATTTAGATTATTTTCTTGACTGCCGCATACACCACCTCTTTCAGGCCTTGCTGTTGTCTGTGTTTCTCTATACATCTACGGGGATAACTATTTCCATTCATTAACTAGCTCGTCGGCTAGAAAATCAGCCAAGCAAATCGTTTGGCATTTCCAAATAAAGTTTTCACAAGGGTAGGTACTGGCCGGACCAGGTTGCTTTTATCTAGATAGACTTCTTAATGAGCCCGTCCTCTCTGCGACTGATGAGGATGTCTAAAAATGGCAGACAGTTCTTCAGTTCCACTTCGCAGGTGACCCGCAAGTTGGTATGTGCACAGTTGAGTTCTTGTCCTATCTGGACAATCTGCTGCTCCCATGAACAAAAGGCCAATATACCATCCACATAATGCTTATAGTACGGTAGCCTGGCTATTTCTAAAGACATGTCACTTGCTATCATCAGCATACGGAAATCGGCAAATACAGGGTCTAGTGGGCTGCCCATTGCTACACCATCGGTTTGACGATTTGGCGTTTTCTGAAAGTAGAAGCCAACATTTGCTGTACACAGAAGTATGGATTCCTTTAGAAATTCGACTGAAATTGGTAACGAATAACTAGATTGCTCAACTAGCTCACATATGTAATCAACATTTTGTTGTAGTGGGACGCTGGTGAACAGAGATTCCACACATACCTCATCAGAGAGGTTAATGTCATCTAGGTAATTGATAAGTTGAAAAGAATCTTTAAGACCATATGGATTGGACTGTTGTCGCAGAGGCGAAAGTATCTTCACTAGCCAGCAAGCCAATTTATGCTGCTGCGCATTTATCATTGATAGAATCGGCCTAAGTGGTACTCCACTCTTGTGCGTCTTTGGTAACCCGTATAGCTACGGAGTAGTGCGGCCACTTAACTTCAAACAATTATAGGTGTCACTATCAATCACGCGATGAAGGAGAAACATTTCAAGATGGGCAGCTGTGCTAGATTCAACCTCGGCTAATTTCTCCATCTTGGTAAGTCGTCCAAATTTGCTCCTGTCTTTGAGTACGCTACTCATTTTCTGAGCGTACACGACATTGTTCTTGACCACCACTCCAGAGCCCTAATCCGGTTTCATCACAACTACGATCTTAGTAGGCAGTTCGCGCAGCGCCAGAAAGTGTCGGTTTGGAAGTGCGCATTTTCAGTCACTGGCAAAGTCTTAACTTCTTGGGCAATGTCGGTCAATTTGTTTCTAAACCAAACAACACTCTCAGGACTGGATGGTTAAAGCTCTTTAAATTGACCAAATAGTTCGCAAACTGAGCTTCTATTATTAACCCGTCCAGGTTTCTAGGGGAAATTTTTTGATTTTGCCCATGTGTCTGTTACCGGATAGTGTTTGGATCAGCGACAACACTTGCATTACGTCACCCTATCCCCCAAATCCGCCGTTTCACCGAGGACGTTGCGATAAGCCGGATGAAGCCGACCCTGTGTGTTCAAAAGTAATTATTTGTGAGCTTAAGACTGATGTGCAAGTAGGAGTGCAACTTCCGTCATTCATTTTGCATTTCAAGCTTATTCGGTCACACGCATATTTTAGTATATGTACATACGGGTTATTGTTACTGGTCCTGAGGAGACAATTGGAAATACGTTCATATACCAGATTTCTTCTTCTTATCGTGCTTTTCAAAGCGTACTTTGTATATTTCTTTGAAAAATAAAATGGTTTACACTTTCCTTCGTTTTTTGATTGGAGCGGGAATGTGGGCCATTTTTCACGCAATCGAAATATGAGCTATAGTTTATTTATTATAGCTATTACCCCATGTAGCTTAACGACAGTTCTGTGCTTCAACGGTATACTCAATAAACAAAGGTTGTGCGCGACATACTATTGCCGGGACTGCAGTACGTATGAACAGGGAAACATTTCCTTGAAACATAAAACCAGTGTGCTTATCTTAAAAGAATTCGAAGAAGGAGGATGTCAAATTAATGAATTGATGCAGAAACCTCCAGGGCAATGTGAATTCCAAAACACCGATGTAACCTTGTCACTAAATATCATAAGTAACATGTGAGTTAATTGTTTCTGCTAATGGAGGATTTTGCCGTGGGTGTGAGTTCGGAATATTTACTGTTTGATGTTCCAGCTATTGAGTGCAGGGAAGCGGCAGGTGGGAAAAAAAAGTTCCGTTACCAGGGCATGGTCGAACAGAGAATAGCACCTTCTAATGTTTATTTAGATTCTGGGAATCAAAGACTGTTGATCAACGTGTATAGCGCGATCTAATGAAGAAGGGAGTTGTCGTAGTGCACAAAAAAGTCCTCGTGCGTGCGGAGAAGATGTGACGTGTCAGAAGCGATAGGCGCAGATGAGGTGTACTCCAGCTACGTCCAGCGCATGGCGTAGCAGCACATGCGGTCGCAAATGCCTGAGTCAGGCAGGTCTAGTAAGGTGCGAGCAAGGTCACTTGGGACCAGCATCTGAACAACGACGGGTCCTGCTGGGAACGTAGGTAGAGCCAGCGCAGCGTCGGTAGTTACGCTGCATTCGAGTTACTAACTTTTGCTTGCGTGCTGAGTCTCTTTATTCCAAGTGATCGGTTTGCTATTTTGTCAATACTTATTGCCTTACATAATCTAAATTTCTGTGTGAATATATTAATAACTTGCAACTATCGCCTAAACGAATGATTGTCAACTTTGCTTTATCTCCATTTCGTACAAGTTTCTTGACCTATAATTCTGCCATTTTCTACTTAGCGCGGATTTGTTGATAACATTAGTATATCATGTGATAATTTAGCTACATATCCATATGGTATATTGGACCTATTTTTTTGGTTATTTAATTTCTGCAATTGGCTGTTGCTTGACATCACCGGTGTGGTTGCGCTTAATGTGCGTGATGACAAAGTACCTACCTGTCTACTACATACAACCACGTCTATCCTTGCTCTTGGGGACTGTTATTCGTTGCTGGAGGGGAAGGGGTGCACGTCCTTGGGATATTGCTAGGCTTAAAGAGTGGTTTCCTTCACCCAGTGTGAAGCGGACCACAGTCCTGCCACCGTCTTGTGTGCACCTGATTCCCAAATACAGTGTGCTGTGTCTTTGCAGGAGTATGGCCCGGCTCCGTTGATGAAACGTGGCTCCCATCCGCATGCTTCCCGGTCTTGTCCCTTCGGGCTTACAATGGATATGGGGTGTGTGGATGTAGCTGTGGGCCGTGCAGCGCAAGCCATTCATGGTCCCTCTGTAGGCGCAGGCGTCCTGTGGCTGGCCACAGTGACAGGCAAACCAGAAACCGGATGACGCCAACCACATCAACCAAAGATTATGGATACCAAGCTGAAGTAAAGTATAAGGCTCTTAAATAGAGAGGCATTATCAATTGACGAATCACTCGACAAAGTTAGATGAAACATGGAAATATTTCGGTGTTGCTCCTCCCAACCTTGGCACACCACGACCACGGTTTCGTCCTGGTTTGTACCCATGAGGTAGCGATAGCCTGATCTGGGGTAAAACTCACAGCCTAGTAGTTCACGGTTTACGCCCTGAACACAATTCCAATGAGGTCCGCGAGCAACTTTTGGTCCAGCGGAGAGGAATTCAAAGTTGAATTCGGGGAACCCGCGTTGGGGTTGGTTTGCGACAAGCAATCTCTGTTGAGACATCTGTTCACATTGAGGTAAACGCAGCAGGTTCCCTAAATTTCATTTTGCATTTTTTCCGCTGTGCTGAGCGGTGCCGGCGTATCGTCTTGGCATAGTGTTCAGGGCGTCAGCCATGAAGTATTAGGCTGTGAGTTCCGCAGCAACTTAGGATTTCGCCCCCTGATCATTACCAACCTTGGCTAACCCGCGGTCGTGGTCTGACAGTGTTGGAAGGAGCAATACCGAAATATTTCCATTTCAGATATGGTGGTTGTGATCGGATTGACAGAGGGTTATTTATAAGTGAACCGAAGTATCGAAAGGTTGCTTGTCACATCCAAACTACACAGTGGGCTCCTCAAATTCAACTTTGAACGCAGCATATTTCAAACTAAATATCCTCCCAGAAGCTAATTTAAAGCTTTATTTTTATCATGAAAGCAGCGTCCGGAAAGCCTTTATTCAGTTAGGTTGCCCTTTTTCTGATTTTGTATTTCTAGTGCGAATGCCGAAATATACGAAATGATTGTATAAAAGCAGTGTCCAAAGGGTATTAGGTATACTTATTGCTTAATTAATTGCGCATTACGCTAGGTATTTTTCGTAGTCAACAAGATAACCACAACGATATGTTGAAACGGTTGAGATGCAATAAAAAAAATTAGGGCTTTAAATTTTGATTGCGTAAAAGGAGCAGACAGGATTTATGTTATTGCACCATTTGTGGGTAGAAATGATCCTTCCCAATGGGTAAAAGAGACGACATGTTTGGTGATAATAAATTCAACCGTAACATTTCTTGATAAATTACTGCACCTAGAAATACTTTTATCGACCTAAAAACAATTAGCGCCTAATTTTACTTTACCAGGGAAGATTGCACGGAAAAAATTGGTTTAGTGAGTTAGAATAGATGCGGTTGCAGATTAAAAATCACGAGGTCCTGTAAGCGTTTTTGGTCTGAAAGCTCGTAAAGATTGCCTTCTAATCTTTTAAACTTTTTCGGTGATGTAATTACATCAAAATCGGTCTTGAGGCAAAATTATCAACAGGCATACTAAAGCTAAAATCCTGGTTGTGGGTTAGTCTTATTTAGAATCCGAAGGTGTGGCATTCAAAACAGCTTTGTGCTCACCGAACATAGGAAATTAGTATGTTATACAGCAACGTTTAGAAGCGTTCAGAATGAGAGCCCTGGACGACGACCTCAATATAAAGCTTCCGGTACACTCTGATTCGGAGTAGTCTCAAAAGTCGCAGAAGAATATACCAAAACGACATTATCAACATATTTAATATAATAAAACTGAGCGATTTAGAACTGTTTCGATATGAAAAGAAGATAGAGAAATATCCTCTGTAATACAGCAAGACTGATCAAAGTGTTTGGGACATTGTTTCTTTCAGCTTGGTGAAATGATTGCAGTGTTAAACTCGGCCTTGCTCACACTCTACTTATTCATGCAATAGCCATGAGCAAACTACTACACTGGGATAGCGAAGAAAAACAGACGCACCGCTGTATATATTCCGCGCAGCGCAGAGTTGATAAAGTGATACAAGTTACTATATTGCATCCACTGTGAATCGGTGAGCTTATTGAGGCGAACTAGTCCACATCGTCTTCCTTGATGTGCTTAATAATTGGAGGCACAAGTAGCTTCTCGGAATTTTTACGTCGCCAACGTTCAAACAGTCTGGCGATGCTCTGGAAGTTCTACTCAAGCCCAAAACCTTTTCTTACCGGTCAACAAATACTATGGATAATATCACTGGTAGGATACAGGTTGAATAAACTGGTTAAGGGCACCGCGAGATAATCTGCGCAATTATTTAGCATGACTAGTGATGGGGCATCAGCTCCGATAACTTTATTTCCCTACAATTTTTTAGTTCGCTTTAAACATCGATACGATCAGGGATGACTTGGCGATTTGTGTTGGTATGGGAAGACGGTGGACGTATATCATATGGTGAAGAACATAATCCGACATTCGGTTTGTCCACATTTACGTTGTCAAGTCTACCTATGGAACATATGCCACAAAGTTAATTCCAACGTCTCCAAAAGTCACGATACTTGTGATTAGATAACAAGGTTTCAATGTATAAATGATTCACTTTTACTACTTAGGAATTATATCCCCTGATATCTAATTAACTTGGAAAGAACTTCTAAATTTAAAAGTCATTTCTTCTTCTAAGTTGCTTCAGTAGAGAAATAACGAAATTACCCATGTCTAACTAGCTTCTTACAACATGACAATGCAGTTCAGATCACAAGCTGATATATACAATAAAACTATGCTACTCAAAAGACAGCTTTTTTCGGGAATACTAAAAAGTCAGTTATGACCAGCGTCACATGGAATTGCGCATAATTTGCTGTCCGTCAGAACCGTCATGTGGCCATTTGACTAAATGTTTCAAAAGATAAAATTTTGGCATTACTCTAAATGACTATAAGTGCGTTCAGAATGCGATGGTCTGCGTTGCCAAGGATTTCTTGCTTTAATGTGGAAAACCACTGAGATTTATTTATGAAAGCAAAATTTAACAGCGCTTGAAATCCGGTTACGAAAATTCCCGTATTTTACAGACTAAGTGTCTCGTGGGAAATGGCATCAAGTTTGTTCCAGGCAATAGCAACCGTACAAAAACAGCACTTGAATTTATGCAGAGACTATTGCACGGTTTTGTTGAAGAATTTTGCATCATCACGGGTGTTTGAAAATCTCACAGCAGTTCGCTTCTACTGCTAAGAGTATGGGAAGTTTAAGGGTCTGAATGGATATAATTTCGAGCAAGTTGCTTTTGAAGAGAGCCTCATTTCTGTCGGTTTATAAAGTTTAGAGTAATTTATACTAGGACTCTTTGCTTATGGCGTAATAAGATTGTTGCTCTGGCCGTAACAGTCGAGGATATTAAGATAACTGTATATTCGCGTCCAAATTTCGCCGATGAGATTAATTTGTGGTGGGAACCAACACACCAGGTGATATCAAAGGACGTCCGGCCGGACTGGATAGGGTTTATTAGTGCTGAATCCAGAATCTACCTCTATTCAATAAGGACAAATATAGGATGCTGCACTAACTGATCTGGGCAGCGTGTTCCTACGAACTCGGCAACCAAGGGCTATAGACATCCTCTGGCGCAAAGGATCTAAGTGTTTTAGTTCAGGCCGACGGTCCTTTTTCAAATCAGGATAAAACGCTGCCAACGAGTGGTATCCAACACGTGCGCTAATCGAGGCGGGCTTCCGGCGACTCGATTATTTAAGTTTTCAACAGATTTTCGGCTCCTTCATAAGCTCACACGTAGAAATCGCAAAAATAGTTTGGCAGTCATGGCTAAGGGGGAGATTTTCACCTCTTGGATATACCCCAAAGCCAGATAATGAAGAATTTCAAAGGTCTTTTGAATTTACTATATGAAAGAAAACTTCAAGTGCTAGGAGTCTCTTTAGTGGACAATATCAATGATTGCGTGGGGATCAGATTTTTACTTACAAGCTTTCAAATTTTTTAACTACAAATTCCGCCAGTCACATCGGTGATTTGAGAGGTCACAAACTATAAAGTAGAAAGCAGTACACTCATTTGGAACGTCATAGGAATTTGTTTTACTTACACATTTAAATAACGGTGATTACCCTGGCTAAATTTGTCGTCAGTGCTCTGACACTGGAAGATTTCATGGACCAAATTTAACAGGCATACATTTCGGTAATCCAACCTCAACTAAATTAGTGCCCGTGGCTAAACAAGTGTGTCAGATTTCAGT
>CALYDF020009906.1:0-10427 GCA_944474145.2 Dicrocoelium dendriticum
TTTTTTGGACTAGCCATTTTTTTTAGTCCGACAAGCCCGCTCCAACGGCTCGCTGAAATGCACCCTGCCCTGCATTCAATAAATAACAAATCATAAACGGCACAGCGGACTCCGACTTCCGACGAACCCCCATATTACACGAACGCACGCCCAATTTTACTCGGCCCGATTTCGCCTTACGAACCTCGTTTCAACATTCGTTTTCGATTTCGAAGGCTTTCTATGTTCAGCCTTCTAGGGGGGGAGCTCTGTAGCGCCCAAAAAGATAACTCTTATCTTTCATGTACAATTTACTTGTTGACCGATTGTACATTACGCCTTCTTGTTTTAATCTTACAACCGGCTCGACACACAACTGCCTTGTAAGTCCCCGCGCTCACGTGTACGCTCTTGCCTCGCTTCATCCGTCCGCTTCTTGTTGTAGCCCATCGAATACAGTCCGCTGTGTCCGACTCCAATTGCCTTCTGATATCCGCGCTTAGTTACGCGTATCGTCTCGGACTAGTATTAACTAGTCCTACAGTATCGCACACAACAAAAAAGGCGGGCAACGCCTCTTTGCCCAGTACTGGCCTACTTTCCAAGGGGTAATAGCCTCAAACCTTATACTTGCTTCTGTCCCCACCCCATCAGTGTTATTCAGCATCAAATTCCTAGCAAAAATATTTCTGAAAAAGCGACTATCCTTGCGTACACATAGCTTTTCTGGAGTGGATAACCTTCAACCTAAAGCACTGCAGGCAGCAGCCATTGACCTAGCCCAGCCACTTGCCGGATTCTTACAGAGAAGTCCGTCTGATCCTACCGATTACCGTTCGGTAACACTTCTCTCTGCGCTTGCCAAAGTCATGGAAGCGATCATCGCTGAGTTACTGATGGACCACCTGGAAAGCGTCGGCGATGCATTATTAGGATGGGTTGGTAGCTTTCTCCGCGAGCAGCAGTTAGAGTCCGAACACGTCTGCACGACCCTAATCGAGTGGAGTGCGACGATCGTGTGAGAGCCATCACCTCAAAAAGTTTGCTTTTCCGGATGACGGTAAAAGTTGGCCGGCGATCACGAGAATGGAAGACCAGAAGATCCTCCATGTGCGACCTAGATGGGACCTGGCATTTACCGGTGAGGAGTTCACTGCCATTCAATGTGGTCAAGTGACACATTGTCCACATCCGCCATAGATACGCTTATCACTACGAAATTGAGGCATACGACCTACAGACAAGCCCCAGCAACTTGACCTCGGTGTGCTGGTGCAGGACGAATACGGTTATTCTAGACAGTCGGCATCCGTTTCAAAAGTGGTAACCAGCACGTTGTTACTTTGCGGATGGCATTCGAAAGTTTGGATTCATTCATCTTCGCTATGCTACTCAATGCCTACGTGCGTTCCGACATCGAATACGCAATCCAAACTTGGTAAATTTGACTAAACCATGACCTTGCAGCGCTCGAAACTCACCATGGTCAAGCAACTAAATGTGTCAAGAGATTGTGCAACCTTTCGTGCCAGCAGCGACTAAAAACACTCGGAGTGTTCAGTAGACGCTACAGGTGCCTACGTGGAGACCTCATATTAGTCTACCAGATACGGAACGACCCACTTACACATATCGCCACCTACTGCAACTCATCCCGAACATCAACTTCACAGGCAATAGTCTGAAACTGAGTCAACAACACAGTCGGCTTTTCATTAAGGCTGGACGAACCTCAGCTCATAGTGACTCAGTGACTTCGCCATAAGTAGTCATCGAACGTTTCGGTGCCTACGCTGTTTATGTGCTCAACGACAGCCTGGACGTTAAGAATTCTATCCGACCGGACGCGCCATTAGCACCATTTGTCAGAGGATCAGTTTAGTCGGTAACACATTTGTGAAAGAGGATAAGTATATTAACAGAAATGTATTGGGACGATCATCTATGCTAGTGAAAGATATGTTCAAAATGTCCGCCGGCGTCCTGCTTGTAGTGCAGAAACCGCTTGATGCAGTTGGTGTGCACTTTCTCCAATGCATCCCTCGTGGCCACACGACATTCGTTCACAATTTTTTTTCAAGTGGTCTAATGTACGCCGCATTGTTTTGTACACTCGCTGCTTCAGATAGCCGCATAGTGAAAGTCCGTGGGTTCAAATCTGATGAGCGAGCAGGCCACACCACTGGTCCTCGGCGTCCAATCCAATGACGGCCAAATTTGTCGATGAGGTAAGCACGCACCGTTCAGCAGAATGTTTAGGTGCACCATCCTTCTGCCACCAAATGGTACTGCATGCCCCTTCGGCCTCCAACTGGGGAAGCACCAGTGTCTACAGTATTGCCAAGTACGACGATGATAGGAAAAGTTAAAGCTTTAGGACTTCAACACAACAATCTACCGGTCACATTCCCGGAATATGCTATTCAGACGTGGCAGCCGTGGCAGAAACAGGATCTCGTTGCTCTCGAGACTCCTCAACGACGGGCAACCAAGAACGTCAGGGGCCTCTTTCATCTGTCCTATCAGCTTAGACTGAAATCTCTAAGAATGTACAGCAGTCGATATCGGCTTTTGCGGGGGGATCTCATAATGGTTTACCAGATTCTGAAGAACCCAAACCACATTTGCCGTCCACTGCTGGAATTGAACCCCAACACTAAACTAAGAGGTCACCCTCTGAAACTGACAATTCATTATAGCCGGCTTGAATGTCGTAGAAATTTCTTCTCTCTCCGCGTGTGTGAGACTTGGAATGACCTCCCTAATTATGTCGTCTCTGCCCCCAATCTGGCGATATTTAAAAAACGTGTTGAAGATGCATTGTCTCACTTACATTTCATTTTATGACTTGTTAGCCAGGGGCTACAAAACGAAATCAAACGGTTTCTTGCCAAACGCCCAACCATTGGATTTATGGATTTATACGTTTAATATGCGAACATCTCCACTATTTCACATAAGTCTATGGTGAGTCCATCACAACGCTTTTCACTTTATTATGCAATTTATTTTCGCAATTATTTCCATCCCACGGGACTTGTTAAGCGATGCTTTTTTACCCGTAATAAACCATTGTCCATTGTCCATTGTCCAAAAGAAATATGGGCGCAACATTTCCTGGCTTGTTAATCCAGCCCAAACTATCCGTTTCACACTGTGGTGCATACGTGATGCGGTAACTTTTCGTAGGTTGTTGGTAGCCCAAGCGTAATGTTTCGTTGTTCCATACAGATGAAATAATGCCTCATCTGCAAAGATAACAGAACGAATATCCCCGTGATCCAGAAACCAGCGACAAAACTCATGCCGCTTCTCCGGATAACATGGGTTCAAAACTTGCGATTGAAGTGCACGGAACCTTCGAAATTTTCGTTCCTGCAATATCCGTTGTACCGCATATCGGGTCGTGTCACCGTGCTGTGCGATTCGGTGAATGCTGCGCTCGGGACTTTTTGACACTCCACTGACTACACTGCAAGCTGAACAGTCGTCCGTGGTAATGCTTGGCGGTCCGGTTCTTTTCATTTCACACACACCCAGTTTGCTCGAAGTTCTTCACTAGTTTAAGCACGTACCGGGCGGTGACGGGACGCATTCCTGCATTCATTGCTTTGTATTTGCTTGAAGCTGATGCGTCGTTTAAACCGTATTCAACATACAGCCGAATAATCAGCGCGGGCTGAGTAACAGGCATGTTACGTTCTCCCGACTGCATTTTCTGCTCCTGCTCCATTACCTGTGGCAGGGATTCCATGACATTGACATGACTTGCGATGCCTACCCTTGTCCTCAGATAATCGTACACCCTTTTTGCTGGGCTGCCATGACGTGCGGACTTTCACGCCGCAGGTTTGGCTGCACGTTTTTTCACACCTAGGCCGACTTCGCTGCGTAGCCAGCGGGACACACACAGATAACCCTCGATCGCTCCAACGCCTGCGGTTGGCCATGACCTTCTGCACTCAGCGCGAAGTTAGTTGACAGCTAACGAACGCCGGAAACACGTTGTGCTTGTATGTACTCAGCACGCTCGATGACCAAAAGAGCCTCATGTCGGTGCATCTTCACTAGTTTAAGCCTGTACTCATCTGCCGAGAATTCCATAACTCCTCACCACTAAAGCCAGGGAGAAATCCATGTCTCTGCACGTGCAGCCGCATTTTGCGATGTTCGCTAAACATTGGATGGCTATTGGATGGTGGGGACAACAACCGTAAATGACCGGCTTCCACCATAAACGAACCACGGTAGGTATATAAACGCGGTCATCCGCCTTCTGCCTTCAGACTAACATTCCTTGAACCGACTTTGCTCTTGTCTTGGTACGCTGTTGTTTTGCCACGAACTTTGCCGGGATGCATACCACGTGTCTCCTTCAATTGGAAACTGAGAATTTAGAAGCCGTCAACCAGCTTTGCCTATCAGGATGTTATGCGTATGGAAGTTTCTCTCTCTTCTCCTAATGACACTGAGCTTCAGTAGAATAGGATCTCGGCCGCCCTGTATGACGCTGGACCTTGTGCTTATCGTCCCAACAGTCGTCACCGCACCAGTCACTGGATATCCGAGAGGTCGGTAAAGTTTTTGGAATGCAAAAGAATACTCCCGCTGGCTCTGAGCTCAATGCAACAAGGCGGATTATTAGGCGCGAACTAAAGCGGAGTCTGCGTGCTGTCAAGGAAGTCTGGTGGACTACTAGAGTTCAATATATGTAGCAAGCAGGAGAAGTAGGCAGTTATCCCAAACATTTCCAGCTGTTCCGCACCACTGATCCTAGGAAACCAGGCGTCAGCGAAACAATCAGAGACAACGCAGGTGTCATGCTTCACAATAAGAAACGCCGTAGTGCTGGATGGCCGGAATAATTTCAAGAGCAACTGGAGGGCTATTTAGATTACACTTTGTGTGATTGGATTGCGAGTGGCAATCTCAATGTGGACCGCGATTCACATTAAAGTGAACTTTGGCCACTGTGATCACTAGGACCGTAGCCGAAGCAGATGGAAATTAGGTTTTACCCGCTCGAAAACACTGGTTGTGCAGTGTTTTCGGGCGAGAAACACCTAATTTCTATCAAGTTTAAGCTCCTTTTAGTTGTTCCCCTGCGCCTGGGTCTATTTCTACTCAGGTGCTACAGGCTGAACCATGGTCAGTTAGTTTAGAGGCTCCGTCGGAGGCTGAGGTCCGAAACGCGATCACAGCCCTTAACTGTTTTTGTTCTGCTGACCAGGATTCCTTCACAAGCGCACTATTTAAGCACGGTAGTGAGGTCATCTGCAAAGCACTGAGCTTACTGTTCGAACGTGTCTGGAAGGACGCGCTCGTCTCTACTAACTGGAGTGAATCGCTTATAGTGGCAATATGCAAGAATAGCAGTCGCACCGATTGTGCAAACCATAGAGCTATTAGCTTACCACCGGTGGTGACAAAATTGCTGACCTCAATTCTTGTTTGACGCCTCAATGCGGAACGGAAATCAGGATTAGGGAAGAACACAGACAGGTTTGCTCCCTGGGCGGGATGTTTAGACACGTGCCAGAGCAACACCACGCATATCGCAGACCGACACTAGCTGTGTTCCTCGAAGTCAAGTGTGCGTTCGACTCAATCGTCTAATCAGTTCATTGCGAAATACTTACGAGAAAAGGTGTTCCGATGAAATATGTGAACGTTTTACGTGCTCCATACTGATACATGACAGACTGCGTCAGAGTCCACGGTGACTTATAGGATATCTTTCCGACAACAAGTTGCGCTCGTCAGAGTTGCCCAATTTCCCCATTTTTGTCCAACTTCGTCGTGGACCCATCATGAAGTGTTCCTTTGCGGAGCCTCACTTTGCATGTGTTGAGGTGCTGCCTGCTAAAGGCTGTTTGAACTAGATTATGCGGATTTTATTGTCTTGCTGTTTAATGGTGTTTGGGCTGTCCAATCATCACTGAATAACCTCTATGGACTAGCCCCATTATTTGGCATGCGCTTCGCACCTTCAAAGTTGTAGTGTCATCACCCACTTGACGACCACTTAGCCCTTGACTGCAAGGAACTTGATGTGGTTAATCAATTCAAGTACCTTGGCAGCTGCATCAGCAACGATGGGCACACTATCACTGAAGTCTGTACACGTGTTGCAAAAGCTATAACTGTCTCCTTGATTCTGCGACAGCTTTGGTGACAGAAAGAAGTTCGCTCGGTCTGTAAGGCTGTGTTTACAAGGCCACAGTTAGTGTAGGCGACAACTCGTTTGGAAGCCTTGAGCTAACGCGTTTCCACTGGAAACAACGAGAACAAAGACGGCACTGGAATACCATACTTCTTGCAAATAATTGAAAACAACACATGTACACTACCTCAATAATCTATGCTTCTGGAAGAGGTGTTTCAACAAGGACAACAGTCAAAAATAGCCAAGTATGGCATTAAGACCCACGTTGGAATGAACCGTCACAGTGTACCGTACGTTTGAGAAGAGTCTTTCGTTTTTGCTCAATCGACGCGCAGGTCTGGGGTAGATTGGAGCGCACTTATTTGCCGACCCACCAATGGCATGTAAGTCTACTGTATTTACTCATCCACGCATGTCTGGGGGTGTGAATACGACGTGCGGACGCATTGCGGTGCATGTGTCCTTGAAATATGTTAATGACCCTCGTCGAATTTGACACCGGCCAGTTCAGAGTGGGTCGATGCCGACGTTTTTGGCTGGTGGTTTGCAACATCTCGACAGCAGTGCATAATGCACTGGCTACCGTGTTCAAATGTTGATGGCGCTTCGACAGTTGCTTAATGTTATCCCAGCAAATGATAAAAGGGTTAGTGACAACGCTGTTGTAGACTGAATGTTACCTTCACATAAACCACCTTAGCAAAATAAGAATTCGTAACAATTAGGCGGTGAAAATATGAGATGCTACTTCTGCATAAATGAGTCCGGAACAATGTCTACCAGCTACTGGAGGCTCATCGGATCTATTTGCAAGTGCGCGGCCGCCTAAGGAGTTAATTCCAGCAGAATACAGAAATAAAAAGAAAACTGAGTGCAGTGGCTTTTGAACAGATTTTATCAGATCTCATTTTATTCCATCAGCTTGGACAATTAAGTCAAAATCAGTTTCGCAATGAGCACGAGAAGGAATTTTACAGTATTGGTGTGGTAAAAGAATCCTAAAGTAGATAAAGAAGCGTTTAGGTCAAATCTAATCACCCATTTTAGAAAGAAAGGTGATGGAAGAATCCAGCGCGTACGATGCATTTATTTGATGAAGCCAGTCTGTTTACGGCTGAATATTCAAGCGTTGTTGGTGTATTAAGCATTCTATTGACTTGACTTGAGTTCCCCGCCTTGGCAGACTTGCATGTTTAAATATTCCTTATCGCCCAGATACGTATCCGGCCAATTTGGAAAACCTTAATATGCCATCGTACTAGAATTTTTGGTATTTTAAGTATCCATGGAAACTGTGTAAATAGATCACTGAGTATTCACGCTCAACCGTTTGTTCCACGGTCATGACACATTTAGTAGTTGCGAATGACTTAACAAGCGTAAAAGTATTGCCCATTAGTTAATTTCCGGTGGCAGGTGGGACTCTCTGGGACTCTTTTAACTTCCGATATAATTCCACGGGATGTACAGCTGAGCGGCTAATCGTACTCCCACAACGACAGAACAACAACAGATCATGGTGACGTGCTGGTATAGATTTGTTTTCCTATTTCGTTAGACTGCTGCTACCAAAAGAAATGCGGATGTTCTACGTGTGCCGTAAAGCTCGATCCACCTGAGTGTTGGCGAAATGTGGGTGGGTGAGTTTTACTGTTTTATGTGAAGCTGCCGTTTGCACTAGTTGCAAAATACCCAAGACAAAATGAACCGTAATCGCTTTCAGCTCATACGTCCTTTTGACACGTCAAAGAAATTGAACAAGGGTTCAAATTCCCTACAGGCCTTGTGAACTGGAAGCAGAGAGTGCGGAGATGATATCTGAGATTGGGGCAGCACTACACGTCTGCTGGTGGACTCGCACCAAACCGCAATCAGATCCCTCATGTGTGAATTTGAAGTTGACGAGCTGCTAACAACTTGTCGTGGAGTGTGAGGCATGAATCCAGTAATACCTAGTGAACATCCAGTGGCCCTAGCTTGGCGAAAGCTGCTGCTGTCACACTCGCTTCCGTAGCAGTCATCCTAGGAATACTGTAAACTGGCTTCCATGAACTTACCTGAGCTACAAATCAAGTGGACTGGTCACTACAGCAAGATTCATCTATCGAAGCAATATAGGCAATCCTAAAGGAGTATGGAAAATGATTGTGCGCAAGACCCATACTCCTCAATTATCAGATAGTTGCACTAATGAAACTAAAATGGTTCGACAAGTATATTTTATTTCATTAGACATTGACGTGTACTAAGGAATAAATTCAGTTCGATGGGTTCTGCCGCCGATTACGTGATGTCATAATCATGGCGGATTTCACGCAACAGCACCAGTGTTCAAAAATCCCAGCCACAACGAAGACGACCCACAAGAGGATCATTCATTAAGTGACGCTGCACTTGAGGAGTACAGATGACTGAGCAATGTTAAAGGGTTCAGCCGGACAGTCCCTGACTTCCAGGAGGGACCATGCGTCGGCACTTGTGGTGCATTTCAATTCCTTATTCGCAAATATTTAGGAGGCGGTACAGAGTTTGATTTGTGTAGGCCCTGCCCCTTTTGACAGAAGAATTTCGGCATAGTAGATGCTCGCAAGATATTCATTGGTAATTGGCGGTGCTTCACATGCTATACCTAACGATTCGCATTTACTTGTCTGCTTCAAATCTGTGCGAATCAGGTTCCACATTGAGATTGCGGGTCGCATTGTGGGTTTGGTAGCATCCGCCATTCAAATATGCTTCACTACTTGTCGGTTTGACGCATGTCCTCGCAAACCATTGCTGGTCAGGTTTTAGACTAAGATGAGAACATTGCAGAATACTGAACCGGAAAAACCAAGTTAACTTGCCAACAAAAGTAATTTGATGGCTTATCAGTTCGTCTTCATTTCGGAAGGAAGAAGTGATCGTTGGAGACAATGAGATTAACGATTAGCGAACCACTAGCAATTTGTAGGTCTGTTGAAAAATGCAAGACTTGATAAGGCGCAGCCTAAACAGTTTACTTGTAACCAGTCATACGGAATAAAATATTCACCATACTTAATTGATTGTCACTTTCTATCTTTGTCTGCTATTCTATGTTGCTTTCATAAGTTGATCTCGCAGTCCACCGTTACGTTACTTCTGATGCAATTGATGTATTGCTTAGTTTTGAATAATTTTATATCCATGGAACCCGCAGTTGAAACACTTTAACAGGTAGACAGTATACTTGTCCAAGTGTAATTGCTTTTCAGGAAATTTCTGTTCAGTCTTTTAGATCTACTGGTGTTGACTCTTGCAAAACCCTTGCCTGTACACAAATTCATAATCCGAACAAATGCATAACTCCCTGATAGCAATTGCAGGAACCAAGTGGGGTGCACGCTGCGTAATTTGTATAACAGTGTCCGTGACGGTGTAACATGAAAGGCTGACAATATCGCTCAATCTCTCAGGAAAACGTAGGTGTATATCAAACGATATGATGGTTACATGCTGCCGAGTATGCAAATTAAGGAACTACTCGCTGCACGTGTTTGTGGATGAGGAATGTTGATGAAATCACATTGTAGGCGTCATTTCACAGAAACGATCGAGGAGCTGTGTCTAAGCTAAGCCCAAGAAGATGCCATCAATTACACATAATCGCACCCTGTCTGTGTATTCCAGAAACAGCTTGGGACAAAGTTGTGGGCACGTTCACATCCCCTAGTCGCGAAGGCATCAGAACCGAAAGCTTTTCATCCTCCCCCTAAAAAAGAAATCTTTTCAGAGAAGCCCGAACACGAAAATATATGGCCTTGAGGGACCGGACTTGGCATGGTTATAGAAACAATCGCAGTTCAGAAAATTGGACGGTGTACGCAACTCAGGCCGACGACTCTGTGCACTTGGTGCGTGAGGACAAGTGCACAAAGTAGCAGTTTGATCCGGCGTAACATTCACTGCGGAAACGGTACTGAAAATGCCATTACCCTTGCCTACACACATATCTCTTGGAGTGGACAATAGCCACCCCAAAAGCACTAAAGGTAACAATCACGCACCTAGCCGGATTATTTCAGCCATCTCTGGACTGCAACATAGCTCGGTCAAAGTGGAAACTAGGTTTCATCAAACCTATTCACAAGGGAGCAAGTCGGTACCAGCCTGCCAATAACCGCCCGGTAACCTTCTCCCGGTGTTCGCCATAGTTATGGAAGAAAATTCTGGCCGACCGCATTGACGGGCTATTTGGAATGCCATGGTATGTTTATCTACGATCTAGCGATTACGGTTCATTTTGTCTTGGGTATTTTGC
>CALYDF020009907.1:0-10417 GCA_944474145.2 Dicrocoelium dendriticum
GAGGGAAACACTGCTGGCCAGAGATCAACTTGGTGAATGCCGCGTTCAGTACGGAGCCAGCGTTGGGGACGTGATATTGCGCAGGCTCTCGTCTTACGCCCGGCGGCAGTACGCGCGGCACAGTGTTCGTGTTCGTATTCGCAGCGTCAACGAAGGCGGTGGTTGTTGGCTGGTGGAGGACGAGCGCATTGGTATGCAACGTGTTGTCATGGGAAATGGCTGCGCTTGTGGATGCAGATTTAATCGGCAGTGGCGCATTCTATGTGCGCACATAATACACGTTGCGAGCCTGCACGCGTACCAGGAGGAGGATGTGCTTCGTGGTTGCCGTTGGGTATTGCCATCGATAAGCACATCTGCGCCGATGCTTTAGGAGGATACGGAAGGGACGTTGACGGTGACTCCGGTGAGATGCCCCAGTGATGTAGTTCTTGATCGGGCGGCGAAAATTCGCATCACTCGGGATATGTTTGCGTCTCTGGAAACGCAGATTCTGAGCATGGGCACGGAGGAGTTCCAGCGCACCATGGGCGTGTTCGCATGCGTGCGGGAGCTGCTCACAAGTCCACAGTGATGTTCAGCTTTACGCGCGGTCATCGCAGTTGCAGCAACTGCAACCGTTATCCTCGGAAAACCTGCCTACTTTCCAGGGAATGGAGCCGTCATCCTCCGCTGCAGCTACCCACGTGACGGCAGGCATTGGTACGCGTAACGGCATGAATTCACCGGAGAGGGAAGTCAGCGAAGGGATCACATTGGTGTCCCCGGTGCCTGGTGTTTCCCAGTCTCCTTGCGCCGAACGCAGGCGTCGCAGGCGGAAGTCGCCTTTGCTAACCCGTGCGGTTGAGGTGGTGGAAGGCAGCATGACTTCACGGGAGTTGACATTTATGACGCTTAAAAGAAGGACATCTGCCCGCCACCGCACATACACATGGGGTACAAAGAGTAGCACTGCTGAAAAGGAAGCGGACAGCGCGGTTTGCTCGTTGTGTGAGGAGGAAGAGGACGCGTGCGGGAGCTCGGAGATCATCGAGTGGATAAGTTGTGATGTTTGCTTGCGGTGGTTTCATCAAACCTGCACTTCATACCATGGGGAAGCGGCATATACATGTGCGCGTTGCTGTGGGTAAGTTCCGTTTCACGTTGTTTACATTACTTTTCTTTAGGGATCCACAGAAATAGTATTGCAATACCGCATGAATAAACTCTGCAAATAGAAACCGCTTGCAATCGGTAAGTTCCCACGGCAATGCCTTTCTTCCCCAACTGTATATGTCCTTGACTATTTTGTGAGCTGTGCAACGTTTGGCCTGGGTGTTAATCACGCATAACCCACGCACGCATAAACCTCATTATTTAGCCTTAAATAACTTTGCATAGTGATTCTTTGTGGGTACACAGCAGCCTGCTGGTAGCTTACCGGAACGATGCCCATCCGTTACCGGGAGATCAGCCAGCTTGCACCACTTGCTTCTTTTCTACATTTTTCATGTATTGCGGCACACTTGCTGAGGTGCTCTCCACCTCTAGCTAACGTGTATGATGATGATGTGATGGTCTAATTACTCACCACGCGAGTTTATAACGCCAAATGCAGCCGCACACCGAGATTACTCGGTTTAAACAGTTTCATGCGGTGGCCTCGTGTCCAACTCACAGTGTTAAGTTGAAAGAAGAAGAAGAAGACACCGAACAACTGCGATCTAAAGCGTACATGAACACAGCACCAGAGGCCTTCGAAATTGTTATGCTGGTCACTGAATGGTTCAACTAGATGTACTTTGCGATCCGTCTTACAGACTGCGTACGCCGACTGCGTACTTTAGCCGATAGCACGGTTGCCGCTTGCGCTTGTTGCCCGAGAGGGAAGCAGTCCGCACTTGTAAGCCAAGCTCAGACCATCATGTCTCGTTGTATTTTCGGCTATGGAACAGCTCCAGGGGTTTCCGGATACTCCAAAAGAGGTGCCGATTTCCGTGCATGCGGCAGCATGATATGCGTCGACGAAGGTTGACCAAAAACACCTGTGATCAATTTGAGACGAATGCGGAGATACTATTCCATTTAATCTCATTGTCATTAGGACAAGTGCACAAGCATGGCCCGTAACCTGAGGAGCGATATGAGGGAAATCAAGGATCTTAGGGAAACTTACACGGCCCAAGGTGCTTGCTTGCACTGAGACATCACTTTTCTCCACTTTCCTTGCTTGCGCATATTCATCACCATTAACGCTTTGCGTCACAGTGCTATGCTGACAGGGGTACATATGTTTCCTGTAATCGCTACCCTTTCAGAGACTCCGCGCTACGCGCCGGCCGTTGCCTTTTCCCCGGCCTAGGCGCCGCCATGCAATGCAGCATGGATACGTATATACAGGTAGCATACATTTTCAACGCTAACCTCCATTTCAGAGCCATTGACATCTGGCGCCCAACGCATCGCTTCCTCTCACGAACACAGAGGCTACTGTCAGGTACTGCCGCCGCCACATCACATCGCCTTGATAAGTAGTCACAGGTAACAAAGATTTCCTATGCTAACCTCCATTTCAGAGCCATTTACATCTTCCGCCGCCGCCATGTGATGTTGCATTGATATGTAGTTACAGGTAACATAGAATTTCAAGGCTCACCTCTATTTTACAGCAACTGACATCTGCCGCCCAGCCCCTTGTTTCCTCTCACCAGCACAGAGCCTCCTGTCACGTACTGCCGCGCCATATGATCTTGCATTGATATGTAGTTACAGGTAACATAGATTTTCAATGCTCACCTATATTTCAGAGCCACTGACATCTGCCGCGCAGCCCCTTGTTTCCTCTAACTAGCACAGAGCCTCCTGTCACGTACCGCCGCCGCCATGTGATGTTGCATTGATACGTATTTACCGGTAACATATATTTGGTATGCTCACCTCTACTTCAGAGGCAATGATATCTGCCGCCGACCGCCTTGTAACCTCTCACTGCCACAGACACTCCTCTCAAGTACCGCTGGCGCCGTGTGATAACACCATAAATCGCCGCCGCAGGTTACATTCCTTGTCCATCCTCATTTATCTTTTAGAGTTCATGTTATGTACGTGCATCAGACGTATCCTATCATAGCACCTTGTCCAGTCTTCCCTCGCCTTCCAGTTACCACACCATTACCATTCCTTGGAGAACGGAGCAACGGCCCTTTTCAGGGCCACCCTCTGAAACCGTGTCTTGTCGTCCCACAGCCCATTGGAAGTATGCGAACTAGCGCTATCTCCTTGCGGCGGACTACAAGCTCACAGGTTCCGTGGGTGGCTCCGTAATCTTCAGATCACGTATGGGGGCATTCAGACCTGGACACGTGTTCGCAACCCCGCGACGCAAGCGAACAAAATCGTCCTGCTTAAACAAACCGGTAAGTTAACCTTTCGCAGCCATTTTCAACCTACAGCATGTGGTTGCATCCGTCCATTATTGCTACATTCTGTTTCTTTAGTGCTCCGACACTTAGCAAGGCTCACCGTCATGACCCATCCCCTCCTACTGTAACGATATTTGATGAGCCATTGTTCAGTATTCTCGCTTCGTGGGTGATGAGCGTTCCGAACGCTCCCCACTTACACGAGAATATTTGCATATGGTTTGAGCGTCCCGTCCGCGCACTTGTCATATAATCAAACACCACCTTAACAAGGGATTGCCTACTTCAGTACCATGTCACGACCACTTCCAGAATATACCATTTAGATATGTTCATTTATTGATGTAGCCATGCAAATACGTCAGCAATATGTGGGCAACAGCTTGCGCCGCACATTAACATCCCATGTATTACGTTGTGTTACCTCGCTATCCAAGACACTAAAGTATAGCCGTATATATCCTTAGCGTTAACTAAACCGACTATTCTGTTCAAGTTATTACACCCACTGACGTAGAAATCACATAGCTTTTGCTGGTTGGTTTTCAGATGTACATTTCCCCCCCTTTCCATAACACCATCGATTAAGTAAGTCACCCTTAAGGACGCCATATTCATTGCTCCATACCCACTGCCTCTTGAACCCACTTTCTTGCATAGAACCTATTCCGCTCAGAAAGCACCGGATTTCGCAATCACACACCATCAAGTCATGCGAACTCCTTTTCCCTTGCGTGATTAAAGGCTATAGCACTTACCAAAGGTAAATGCGAACCAATAGATCATCCCATTTATATGTATATGTATATATCGCAATTGGTTATGCGATATACATTTGCGAATTTTAAATACTTGTATATATATATATGCAAGTATTTAAAATTCGCAAATGTATATGGCATAACCAATTGCGATATATACATATACATATAAATGGGATGATCTATTGGTTCGCATTTACCTTTGGTAAGTGCTATAGCCTTTAATCACGCAAGGGAAAAGGAGTTCGCATGACTTGATGGTATGTGATATATATATATATATACAGATGCATATACTCATACATATATTCATAAACCGCTAATGTTTATCGCTTAACCATTTGCCATATGTAATCCTTTGATTACCATACCAGTTATAATCCGGGATATATTTCCCATCTACTATGTCACAGGTATAATGCAAACTGCATGCTTTAGTACAGAGACTAACACTGCATCCTTTTATAACGTTCATTTTGGTTACGTTCGTTCTTATCAATCTTGTATACAGTAGTCAATAACCCATGCATTTATACACATATGGGCCTTTCAGTGCAATATATATATACCTACAGTTCCTATTAGTTGGCGGCATCCGGTTTCGGATTTGCCTGTCACTGTGGCAAGCCACAGGACGCCTGCGCCTACAGAGGGACCATGGATGGCTTGCGCTGCACCACCCACAGCTCCAACCACATACCCCATATCCAGTGTAAACCCGAAGGAATAAGACCGGGAGGCATGCGGATGGGAACCACGTTTCATCAACGGAGCCGGCCCACACTCCTTCACAGGCAAACACAAGCACGCTGTATTTGGGGAATCAAGCGCACACAAGGCGGTGGCTGGACCGTAGTCCGCTCCACACTGAGTGCATGGAACCGCTCTTTGAGCCTAGCACGGCCACAAGAACCGTGCACCCCGTCCCCTCCAGCAACGACCAACTGTCTCCTGGAGCCAGTATGAACGAGGTAGTGGGTAATAGACAGGTAGGCACCTTGTCAACATACGCATCAAGCGCAACCATACCAGGGATATCAAACAACAGCCAAACACTTGAGAGAGAGAGAAAGAAAAAGAGAAAAACTAGATTAATGCATAAGGAAACGGTGACATAAACCTTAATTAAATAGCATACGTAATAAGCTGTTTACAAACAAATCCTAGCTAATTGCACGAGGTCAGGAAGTATAGTTCACGGAATGCCTCGAGCACAAAAATGTTATGGAAATCGAATACAATTGGCTGAAGCGATGTGTGCAAGTTAATGGAATAGAGTACATGGAGATATTCATATGAGAAAGAAAAGCATTACGGCACAAACTGTAAACCCACCACCTGAAATAAAGAGACTTAGCATGCAAGCACGCGGTTAGTAAATCGAATTCAGCTTACCTACAAACGCTGCGCCGGCTCGTCGTAATTCTCTGCATTACTCGTCGTCGCTTCTGTAGTGGCCCCAAATGGCACAGCGCATGGCCCACTAGACATTTATATGAGAAAAAAAGCCTTAGGAGAGAACCGAAAACCCACCACCTGAAATAAAGAGACTTAGCATGCAAGCATGCGGTTAGTAAATCGAATTCAGCGTGCCTACAAACGCTGCGCCGGCTCGTCGTAATTCACTGCGGGACCCGTCGTTGCTGCCGTAGTGGCCCCAAATGGCACAGCGCCTGGTCCGCTAGACATTTATATGAGAAAGAAAGGCATTAGGAGAGAACCGAAAACCCACCACCTGAAATAAAGAGACTTAGCATGCAAGCACGCAGTTAGTAAACCGAATTCAGCGTGCCTACAAACGCTGCGCCGGTGCTGCCTACGTTCACTGCGGGACCCGTCGTCGCTTCGGCAGTGATTCCGAGTGACCTCTCTCATGGCTCACTAGGCCTGCCTGACTAAGGCACTCGCGACCGCATGTTCTGCAACACAATGCGCTCGATGCCGATGGAGTACAATTCATCGGTGCTTGCCGCTTCCGCACTTGCCGCTTCTTCTCTGCATGCATGAGGGCTTTCTCCCGCACCTCACCAAATGCCTTCGTGATTAGATCGCGCCATGCACCACGATCAGCCGCCTTCGATTCCCATGATCTGCAATCAAGATTGGAACGTGTGAGGCTCACTTTAATCATGTCCTGGTAACGTAACTTGGGTTTCCCAGTATGCCGCTTCCCTATACTCAGCTGACCGTATAAAAGTTGTTTCGGTATTCGCGTCGAATCCATACGGCTCACATGACCGAGCCATCTCAGGTGTCGCAGTAAAGTATGCCGTCCACTGCATACGTCCCACTTCGGCGCAACACTTCCGTGTCTGCATCTCTGGTGCCCCAGCCGATCCGCAAAATTCGTCGCAGACACTGCTGATGGAACCGCTCGAGATATCGCACATTCCGACGGTACATCGTCCACGTTTCACTGCCGTATAGAAGAACGGACAGTACCATGGATTTGTACACCATCAGCTTCGTGCCAATGCTAAGCTGATGGTTGTTCCACACTCGGTACTCAAGCTTCCCGAATGCCGCTGCCGCCTTCGACACGCGATTACACAACTCAACGTGTAGCTGCTGGTCAGTCGACATCACACACCCAAGGTAGCAAAAGCGGGAGGTGGTTTCCAATACTTCAGCACCAATGCTGATTCGCGGCAATATTGAAGATTGCACCTCCGGTGAAGGCTGAAAGAGACAGACAGTTTTGCTTGTGTTGATGGTGAGCCCGAATTTGGCCGCTGTCGAAGCCAGAGCACTAGTCATGTGCTGCAACTCATCCGCGTTGTGTGAAAACAACGCACAGTCGTCAGCAAACAGCCACATACGGATAGTTGTCTCACAGACTAGAGTTCTCGCACCGAAACGACGGATGTTCAGCAACCCACCATCAATACGGTGCTCCACACGAACACCGTAAGCACAAGCCGCATCAAAAGCACAAGACAACATTGCATGAAGATAGATATTAAACAGGACAGGAGCTAAGACACAGCCTTGCTTCACACCAGAGACAACTGCAAAGTCATCAGAGGTCTCTCCACTCAGCTGCACCCTCGCTCGCATACCACTGTGCAGACATTCAATTAAACTTACAAACTTACGCGGGCAACCAAACTTACCTAACACCAGCCACAGTGCCTCGCGGTTCACCGTATCAAATGCCTTGGTGAAATCAACAAAAAGTGAGTACAATGGCTGGTGTCGTTCTCTACACTTCTCTTGCAACTGACGAGCCGCAAACACCATATCTATAGTGCTGCGACCTGAACGGAATCCACATTGCTCTTCCGCCATGTTTGGTTCCACAATCTGACTCACGAGGCGATTGAGCAGGATTCGGGCAATCACCTTGCCCACACAACTCAGCAAGTTGATGCCACGATAATTCGTGCAACATTGCTTGCTACCTTTGCCCTTGTACAGTGGTAGCACGAGGGCATCCTTCAGCTCAGAAGGCACTTCCTCCTCAATCCACACGCATTGCACCAAGTGGTGCAGCGCAGCCAACAACGCGGGTCCGCCGTATTTCAATACTTCAGGCGGGATCCCGTCGGGTCCGGCACACTTGCCGTTTCGCAGCTGAGCAAGTGCTCTCTGCGTCTCATCCGGTCGCGGCGTATCCGCCAGATCCGCCTTCACATCGTGCTGCTTCAGGCCATTCAATGTAGGCCAGTCGATCTCTGAACGGTTGTTCAAGAGACAGTCAAAGTGTTTCCGCCAGATCTGATTTATGTCTGCAGTCTGGGTGCAGGTAGCGCCTGAACTACCATCGATCAGTGTCCTCAGCGGCTGCAATCTCGGTCCATACACCGCCTTCAAGGAGTCAAAGAATTCCTTGTGTTGACGGCGTTCGGCGTAGCATTCCATCTGCTTCGCCTTCTCCGTCCACCATGCATTTTTAATGCGACGGAGCTCTCGGGTCAGTCGCCGTCGAAGTTTTGCGAAACTGACTACTCTTCCCCAAGTCACTGGGGTCTGCAACATGTGCAGCAAATGCTGCATTCTTCTCTGACACCAATGCGTCAATCGTCACATTGTTGTCATCAAACCAATCAGGCCGCTTACAGTTTGCGCGCCCGATGGTCTCCTCGGCAGCAGCTGTCACCTGGTCGCGAATGTGGTGTCACAGGTTGCCCACTGTGGCTATACAGTCCACATCACCACACAGGCGTGCAGCCATCGCCTTCTCCAGCTCAGTAAGTTTCGCCACAGTACCGAGGGAGAGAATGTTAAATTTACGCCGATTCACGGCGGGAGTGCAATACATAGATTTACGAAAATATATGTACAGTTTGGTCCGAAGCAATTTGTGATCAGTGCCACACTCAGCTCCACGCAGTACACGTGTCATGCGCACTTCACGCATATCACGCTGACGTACGATGACATAGTCGAGCAGGTGAGCGTGACCACTCCGTGGGTGCGTCCAAGTTGCTAGATCACTCGCACTCAGTGCAAACCGAGTGTTAGTGATCGTCAAGCCGTGAGTGGCACACAGTGAGAGCAGCCTGTCACCGTTCGCATTCGCTGAACCAATGCCATGCGCACCGATAACATCTGTCCACGCTGATGCATCACGCCCAACGCGCGCGTTGAAATCACCCAGCAGAAATAGTCGGTCGCTCCTCGGCACAGACCGTATCACGGAGGATAGCTCAGTGTAGAACTGATCACGCGTGTCATCAGGATAACACATGGTCGGACCGTACGTGCATATGAAAGTAGCAAACTTACCTCTTCCGAGTCGCAGGCGAACAGTCATCAGCCGCGCGCTGATGCCCGTTGGTTCACCCACCAGCTGGCCATTCAGGCGGTCGGATATTGCAAATCCGATCCCATGTTCACGTGGTGCTGAGGCGGTGTTCCCCACCCAGTAGAATGTGTAGCCAGCACCTGCTTCATGTAACTTACCTTGCTCAGCGAGCCGAGTTTCACTGAGCGCCGCAATATCGATGTGGTAGCGCGCCAGCTCCATTGCGACCAGTGCAGTGCGTCGCTCCGGGCGCTCGCTCGAGTTCCGGTCCAGTAGTGTGCGCACGTTCCAGCACCCGATGCTGAGTGCTTTGCGCGCAGGCATACGATTGCATTGGTGGGCAATCGCACGCGAGGTGGTCGTTGTGCTTCGGAGGTTTGCTTGAGGGACTCCACCCGGAGCCTTTGGCTCAATAGCCTGACCCACAAGGCAGTGGGTGGTTTGGAGGTTTGCTTGAGGGACTCCGTCCGGAGCCTTTGGCTCAATAGCCTGACCCACAAGGCAGTGGGTGGTTTGGAGGTTTGCTTGAGGGACTCCGTCCGGAGCCTTTGGCTCAATAGCCTGACCCACAAGGCAGTGGAGAGCAGATCCAGCTCGGGAATGTGATTGCAGAGACAGATGGGGATCTGCTTGACGGCTGTCACACGCAGCCTTTGAGGTTCTGGAACAATTATCATATGTTTTGCGACCGTAATTGGATACGCACCTGCGACCAAGACCAGACGCAGGTGGGTTTTTGGCGGGTTTGCACCAATTTGACCAGGGGCTGCCAGGCTTGATGCGGGCAGTAGCAAACCATTGAACACCCGGAGGTGTCCTCCCACCGTCAGAGACAATGCGTGGCACTCGTGCTCTACGCCAATCGAGCATTGAGAATATCACCCGTAACCTGTTGTCTCCCATGGCTAGGTTTTACGGGAAGTGGGCCATCGACCACTTCCTAACCTCCGGAGAGGATGGACTAGGATACTGCCAGGGCGCCCAATCCTGACAGGAGAACGACTCGGGTCCTCAGCCAAAGCCTTCGATTAAAAAAACACCCGAAAGGCAGCGGGTCTAGCACATGGTCAGTTAGCCGACTCATGCGGATTGGTGTCCTGGATCTGAGCAGGGAGAAGGGCGAAACCTAACTCCCACCCAGCGGTCGCCACGTGGAGCCGCCCAGGACATGAGACTATGGCGCAACAGTAGCAGCAGTGGGTAGACCATCTGTCAGGATCTAGCCACCACCAGCCTCAGCGCACCATAGGCTCTCCCGCCACAGTTCCTATTAGGTATATATATATATATATATATATATATATATATATACATACATATATATATATATATATATATATATATATATATATATATATATATATATATATATATATATATATATATATATATATAGACAGATAGAGAGAGCTTTAAACCGCATTTACCATTATTACACATACACACCGCTTTATCTATCCATTAGCGAGGAATCTCTTCATCATATACATTATACGGTTACCAAAGCC
>CALYDF020009908.1:0-10408 GCA_944474145.2 Dicrocoelium dendriticum
GCAAACATATCCAAAAGAGGATTAACAGACGCGGAAAAAGCAGTCATAGTCCGAGGTATGCAACTCAATATTAAGGACTCCAATCCTATCGACTTCCTCGCTGCACTTGAATCGACACTAAAATTGTACAACATCGCGCCTGAAGCACAACAAGAGGTCAGACACAGAATCATCCCGGCTCTCAGTCATAAAGCTGAAAACAACATATTCAACGCCGCTGAACGGAGAGCTCTGGAGAATCTCAAGAAAGACAAGAGCATAGTTATACTGCCGGCCGACAAAGGACGTCTTACTGTTATAATGGACAAATCGGATTACATGATGAAGGCACAACACCTACTCAGTGACACCAACACATACCAGCCGATAAACGAAGACCCGACAAAACGCTTAGAAGGTAACATCAGACGCACTCTGCAAAAACTGGAACAAATGAGGAAAATCACAAAGTTGGAACACAAGAGGATGCGACCACAAGACTCGGTACTACCGCGGTTCTATGGCTTACCTAAAGTACACAAAAGCGGAGTGCCGCTTCGCCCCATCGTGTCGTTACCTGGAGCACCAAATTACAGGCTTGCAAAGGAGCTCTGGAGACGGCTGAAACACTTAATCGCGGGATCGGAACACTCGATCAACTTGGCAGAACAGTTATTTGAGAACCTTAAGACCGCGACCATTGAACAAGACGAAATAATGGACTCTTTCGATGTTACCGCCTTGTTCACCTCCATCGAAATTGGTTTGGCGAAACAAACAATGACGCGCCTGCTAGAGAAACACATATCGTCTGATACAAACTGCGAACTCGAACCCAAACAGATGATGGAGTTATTGGAATTCTGTTTAACAAAACATTTCACTTTTAATGGCCAAATTTACGAACAAATAAGAGGCACACCAATGAGATAGCCGATGTCTGGTCTACTAGCGGAGGCAGTGATGCAGGCGCTGAAACAAATAGCGCTTCCGATCGCGAGACCAAAACTTTGGGTACGATACGTAGACGACACCTTCGTCATCCTCAAACGTTCCAAATTGGAGGAAACACACGAACTAATTAACGGCGTGTTCGATGGCATCCAATTCACCAGGGAGGAAGAGAACAACGAGCAGTTACCATTCTTAGACGTTCTCATACGACGGACTGGTGCTGAACGATTGGAAACAACAGTCTACCGAAAATCTACGCATACGGACCAGATCCTCAACTACAGCAGCAATCATCCGGCAGCCCACAAACGCAGCTGCGTGCAAACCCTTTTCAAACGAGCACAAACCCACTGTAGCACACCGCAGCTGAGACGAGCAGAGGAAGATCATCTCTTCAACCTGTTCAAGCGGAACTCGTACCCAAAAGGCTTCATTCTACGCTGCCTCGCACCAGGAAAGGTTGCTCGAGACAGCTCGACAAATGCAACAACTGAAAAGAGAACAACACTGCCCTATATCAACGGTATCTCTGAAATGGCAGCGAGGCTTTTATTGCCTTTTGGAGTCAAAGTTGCACACCAGCCAACCGAAACAATTCGCAGTAAACTCTTCAAAGTAAAAGATAAACTTAGCAAAGAAGAAGAAACTGGTGTGATTTATAAGATCTGCTGCCGGAATTGCGACAAATACTACGTGGGACAGACTGGGAGGAAGCTTGGCACAAGGCTACACGAACACAGCCTAGCCATACGTCGCCACGACCAGAACTCCCTGATGTCAGTGCATATGGATGCTGAGAACCATCAATTCGACCTAGAGCATGCCAGCATCCTCGGAAGGGCTAAAAGCCGGCAAGCACGTGAGTTCATTGAAGCCTGGCATTCAAAACAGAACTCGATCAATAAGCACTTGGACATTGAAGTCGCTTACGAGGCACTGCGAACCAGGCCCCTGAAGCCGCACTGATGATGTTGCCTAGTCAGGCAACGAAACGTCTGCAAAATAATTACCCAGCTCGGAGAACTGCTCAAAATCCGCATCCACACCCCGAGCTACAGATATTCTCATTTATTTCAAATCAATTTGGGCGCGACGCGCTAAAATCTGCTCGCCGATGGGAGACATTCGCCAGTCGGCAATCATCCACTGACGAGCAGCTCTATTTCCTCCACGAATGCTTGCGAAGGCAGGTTTTGCCGCCGAGTCTGCACTACCGTCCTCCGATCAACCATCCTTTGGCTTGGAAGATAACGGAACAACATGGGCGAAGAATGTTGCGCCTGTTGATTACAGATGCACACAGTCGAAAGCATAAATATCAGATGGTGATTAACGAACAGAAAGCAATTTGCTTATCCAGACTAGGATCACAATTGACCGAAAAATTGGAAAAAGCGATAGCCGTCAAAACACAGAAGACAAAGCTAAACACCAAACGGAGGCTTGAAGAGAAGCTGAATTCGATCTCGCAAAAGAAACCACCTAAGGGAGACGATGCTTGGATTGCAAACATATCCAAAAGAGGATTAACGGACGCGGAAAAAGCAGTCATTGTCCGAGGTATGCAACTCAATATTAAGGACTCCAATCCTATCGACTTCCTCGCTGCACTTGAATCGACACTAAAATTGTACAACATCGCGCCTGAAGCACAACAAGAGGTCAGACACAGAATCATCCCGGCTCTCAGTCATAAAGCTGAAACCAACATATTCAACGCCGCTGAACGGAGAGCTCTGGAGAATCTCAAGAAAGACAAGAGCATAGTTATACTGCCGGCCGACAAAGGACGTCTTACTGTTATAATGGACAAATCGGATTACATGATGAAGGCACAACACCTACTCAGTGACACCAACACATACCAGCCGATAAACGAAGACCCGACAAAACGCTTAGAAGGTAACATCAGACGCACTCTGCAAAAACTGGAACAAATGGGGAAAATCACAAAATTGGAACACAAGAGGATGCGACCACAAGACTCGGTACTACCGCGGTTCTATGGCTTACCTAAAGTACACAAAAGCGGAGTGCCGCTTCGCCCCATCGTGTCGTTACCTGGAGCACCAAATTACAGGCTTGCAAAGGAGCTCTGGAGACGGCTGAAACACTTAATCGCGGGATCGGAACACTCAATCAACTCGGCAGAACAGTTCCTTGAGAAACTTAAGACCGCAACCATTGAACAAGACGAAATAATGGTCTCTTTCGATGTTACCGCCTTGTTCACCTCCATCGATATTGGTTTGGCGAAACAAACAATGACGCGCCTGCTAGAGGAACACATGTCGTCTGATACAAACAGTGAACTCGAACCCAAACAGATGATGGAGTTATTGGAATTCTGTTTAACAACACATTTCACTTTTAATGGCCAAATTTACGAACAGATAAGAGGCACACCAATGGGATCGCCGATCTCTGGTCTAGTAGCCGAGGCAGTGATGCAGGCGCTGGAACAAATAGCACTCCCGATCGCGAGACCAAAACTTTGGGTACGATACGTAGACGACACCTTCGTCATCCTCAAACGTTCCAAATTGGAGGAAACACACGAACTAATTAACGGCGTGTTCGATGGCATCCAATTCACCAGGGAGGAAGAGAACAACGAGCAGTTACCATTCTTAGACGTTCTCATACGAAGGACTGGTGCTGAACGATTGGAAACAACAGTCTACCGAAAATCTACGCATACGGACCAGATCCTCAACTACGACAGCAATCATCCGGTAGCCCACAAACGCAGCTGCGTGCAAACCCTTTTCAAACGAGCACAAACCCACTGTAGCACACCGCAGCTGAGACGAGCAGAGGAAGATCATCTCTTCAATCTGTTCAAGCGGAACTCGTACCCAAAAGGCTTCATTCTACGCTGCCTCGCATCAGGAAAGGTTGATCGAGACAGCTCGACAAATGCAACAACTGAGAAGAGAACAACACTGCCCTATATCAACGGTATCTTTGAAATGGCAGCGAGGCTTTTATTGCCTTTTGGAGTCAAAGTTGCACACCAGCCAACCGAAACAATTCGCAGTAAACTCTTCAAAGTAAAAGATAACCTTAGCAAAGAAGAAGAAACTGGTGTGATTTATAAGATCTGCTGCCGGAATTGCGACAAATACTACGTGGGACAGACTGGGAGGAAGCTTGGCACAAGGCTACATGAACACAGCCTAGCCATACGTCGCCACGACCAGAACTGCCTGATGTCAGTGCATATGGATGCTGAGAACCATCAATTCGACCTAGAGCATGCCAGCATCCTCGGAAGGGCTAAAAGCCGGCAAGCACGTGAGTTCATTGAAGCCTGGCATTCAAAACAGAACTCGATCAATAAGCACTTGGACATTGAAGTCGCTTACGAGGCACTGCGAACCAGGCCCCTGAAGCCGCACTGATGATGTTGCCTAGTCAGGCAACGAAACGTCTGCAAACTAATTACCCAGCTCGGAGAACTGCTCAAAATCCTCATCTGTAGCTCTGTAGCCTGTGAAGTAGGATGCAGTGATCCAGGCGGTCAAAAACTTTGGAGAAGTCCAGCTAGGTGACATCGACTCCGAAACCACCGTCAGCTATTTCTGTTCAACTACCTTGTGCAATCAGCCCATTGGTGGTGTATGACCGGTGCTGACGGGAGCCATGCTGCATCAGTGACAAAACGTTGCACCTTTCCTGGTAGTCCATTATAGCCTCAGCGACGACCGCTTCCATCACCTTCGCTAGCACACGGAAAAGAGTCACTGGGCGATAGCTTGTAGAGTCAAAACTCCAGTATGCCTTCCGTAGCTGGCCGACGTGTTGGTTGTATTTTTTCGCAACTGTCGCAGCATGTTTTGGACAGTTATGGTCAGTTTGAATGAGCACACCAAGGTCGTATTCCTAGGAGGGGTTTGTAATATTTGTGGTCCAAACCAGCACACTTAGTCAGGCCTGTGGCGTGATTGAACGATGTGACATTTTCCAACATTGTATGGTAGAGTAGTTTGAACTGATCAGTTCGAAATCGTATTTAGTTCATGCTGGAGAACTTGGTAGTCGTTCGGTTGCTTGATCGTTCACCATATGTTGAGATCATCTGCGAAGAACTTGAAATCGAAGTTATTCTCTTCGCCGGATCGTTTGTGAAAACCAAGGATAGACGAGACCCTAGAATTGAACCGTGGGGAACATCGACTCCACCTCAATTGTCTTGGACAGGGATTCTCGTACCCACACCTCCGACTGACGTTCGTGGGGGGAAATTGCCTGTCCAACGCAGCTCTGCTTCACCTATACCATAGTTCCGCATTTTATGGCGCAGAATTCGGTGGTCTATGCGACCAAACGCTTTTGCGAAGTCTAAGTAAATTACATCGATACCTGCTCCATCATCAATTGCTTCAGCTCAGCTACTGCGTGCAATTAACAGGTTTGTAGTTCATCAGCGATCCTGTCAGAAGCTGTGTTAGTTCGGTGCTATTATGCTGTGGTTTTCAAGATAATGCGTCAGTTCATCAACCGTGATAGACTTTATAAGAAGTAAAATCCATAATTAGGTAAACAGACACCATAACACTGTAGCTAAGCCCGCCAACTTGCTTCGGACCACCCGTCATCATAATTCGAAGCACCAAGACGAACAGAGCATTTGCGGAGCTTTGCGAACTTTCGGTGACGAATCAGAAGCAGTTCTGATATTAATAGCTCGACCCCGGTATGGATATACTGTTGAGGTCCGCAAACGGACAAAGCACAGCTTGGAATAATCTATAGAACCATTTTATTCACGGTTTCCCCAAAGCTGTGCGAAATGACCACCAAAGATTAGAAGCAACGGCGTGTCCCTGGAAAACCTCATAGCAAAATTGATCACGAGGCTGCGCACATTACGAAGTTACAAAAGCCCAAGGATTGTGAGAGTGGTGCTTCGATCCAGACAGAGCTAAACAAGGGTATTGGAGTGCTGGTATACGCATTGAAATAGACTACATTCCAAACTCCGAATAAAAGCAGCGTCCCCCATGCAAAAACACGAGAGCAGCAATTTCATCGAACCACTTCCTGACAACGGTTCGGATAACAATATTCACCTAGCTGGTAAAACCTGTGGGCACTTACCACACGTTACACACAAACATCAGAGCAGCTACTCATACCGGCTCTGAACGAATTTACTGCAACAATCAGCTTTCGGACGTGACTTGGGTGTCCTGGTTCAAGAGGACTTGGGTTGCTCCAGGCAATCCGAAATGGCCTCGAAGAAGGGAAACCAACACTTCAGACCGTTGCGACGGACGTTTGGACGAATAAACAGCTTCATATTTCGACAAATGTTCAGTGCGTATGTTCACCCCCATGTCGAATACCTCATTCCAGCCTGGTATCCATGGCTGGAACAAGACCTTAAAGCATTGGAGCTGGCGCAACGTCGGGCATCTAAGAACGTATTTGGAAAGCGCAATCTGTCATAACTGGAGAGGCTGCAACCATTGGGGTATTCAGTGGCAGCATATGCAGACTAAGAGGCGACCTGCTTATGGTATAATTGATTATAAAAGATCCACATCATGTGTACCGTCCTTTGCTGCGACTCAGCACAAATACAACCCTGAGGGGTCACTCAATGAAACTCGTTGTACAGTGTATCCGTCTGGAGTGCCACAGAAATTTCTTTTCCACTCGTGTTTATCGCCCGTGGAATGCCCTCCCAGAATCGGTCGTCTCTGCATCGACACTAACAGCATGTAAAAGACGGTTGGATGACACACTCATCCACTTAGACTTTGTCACTTAGCACTACGTCTCCATCATACATCTGGATTATACCAAGGAATTATTTGGTGTTATCTGTGCGGGCTGTGAATCTAAGCGGATTGTCGGACTACGACGGATCAAAGGATCAGTCCTTATTTGTATATGTTAAGTAATAATCGTTATAATATTATTAGTGTCATTATTTCTATTTCGATATCCCCACCAACTATCCAACGGGACTTGTAAAGCATCGCTTCTGAAACCGCATAAATTCATTTTTCATTGTTCATAAGAACAAGGAACAATGAACAATGAACAATGATTTATCACGGGATAAAAGCAAGTGCTTGACACGTCCCGTAGGATGGTTGAGGTGAATATGATGAAATCAAAATATGTCTGGGTCATCTACAGAACGTCTGCCGAGATGAATAGTTTGATAAGTAACATCAGTGTAAAAGTAAAATAAATTATCGAGCGTAAACGTTCAGAAGACACTGGGGTGCAGTGATCATTGAGGTAAAGAGTGAGCAAAGTAAAATATGGTCGCTCACTTAGATCCGTTTGATACATAAATCCTGTTGTAATGTATCCTTGGCGTAATCCACAGTAGGGGAGTTTAGGTAACAAAATGTTGGGAGCTAAGAGCAACATCTAATCGTTTTTTGAAAACATCCAAGGTAGGAGAGGATACAACGCTGGAGAAGGTGTTGATGCGATATACCTGGATTTTTCCAAGGCTTTCGATCGTCTAGACCATCGGATACTACTATCCAAGCTGCAGTATTACGGGATCGGAGACCATCTTTTAAGCTGGATCGCCAACTTTCTATTTCAAAGGCAATTAGTGGTCAGAGTTCGGAGCTCATTATCGGACTCCATACAAGTCGAGTGTGGTGTGTCGCAAGGCTCGGTTCTAGGTCCACGTTTGTTTCTGGTGTTTATTAATGACCTTGCACAGGAAATCGCTTCAAACTTTCTAATGTTTGCCGACGATATCAAGATCTGGCGCAGGATCCAGACGAACGCCGACCAACATGTGCTCCAAAGTGACTTAGATACAGTGTATCAATGGTCGATCCAAAACTTATTGCATTTCAACGTCAGTAAATGCAAGGTGCTTTCCATCCGACATCAGAGCAGCTACTCATACCGACTCGGAACGGATGTATTGCAACAATCAACTCTCGAACGTGACTTGGGTGTCCTGGTTCAAGATGACTTGGGTTGCTCCAGGCCATCCGAAAAGGCCTCGAAGACCGGGAATCAACACGTTGGGCTGTTGAGGCGGGCGTTTGGACAAAATAAACAGCTCCATATTTCGACAAATGCTCAGTGCGTATGTTCGCCCCCATGTCGAATACGCAATTCAAGCCTGGCATCCATGGCTGAAACACGACCTTAATGCACTGGAGCAGCCTCAACGCCGGCATCTAAGAACGTAACTGGAATGCGCAATCTGTCCTACCAGGAGAGGCTGCGACGACTAGGATTGTTCAGTGGAAGCTATCGCAGGCTACGAGGCGACCTGATTATGACATACTTGATTCTGCGAGACCCACATCATGTGTGCCGCCCTTTACTGCAACTCAGCAGCAATACAAACCTGAGGGGCCACTCATTAAACTCGCAGAACATTACAGTCGTCTGGAGTGCCGCAGAAATTTCTTTTCCATCCGTGTCTGTCACCTGTGGAATGCTCTCCCAGAATCGGTCGTTTTTGCACCGACACTAACAATATTTAAAAGGCGGTTGGACGATGCACTCATCCACTTACACTTTGTTACTTAACACTATGTCTCCATCCTACACCTGGAGTTTACCCTGGAATTATTTTTTGTTAACTGTGGGTGTTGTGAATCTAAGTGGATCGCAGAACTGCAGCGAAGCAAACGATAAGTCCTTATTTTCGTATTTAAAGTGTTAACTATTTTACTATCCTTTTCATCATAATTATTATGTTGATATCCCCTGCAACTATCCAATGGGGCTTGTAAAGCAACGCTTCTTAACCCGTATAAATTCACTGTTCACTGTTCACTGAACTGAGTCTGGGAGTGCGTTCCAAGGTTTGCAAACCCGAAGGGAAAAATAATTCCGTCGACACTTTAGACGGCTATATTGTTCCTTCAATTTTAAGCAGTTACCCATGAGCTGCGTGTTGTGGCTAAGTTTCAGCAAATGGCGGCATACGTGGTTGGGGTCACTCAATATTTGATACGCTAATATGAGATCACCGCGCAGCCTACGATAGCTTCCTTTGAAAATTCTCAGCAACTTCAGCCTTCGGTGGTAAGAGTGATAGCGCAGGCCCTTCACATTTTTTGTTGCTCTCCGTTGTGGTGCCTCTATCGCTTCTAGGTCCCGCTTCAACCAAGGTTGCCAAGCTTGGATAGCGTATTCAACATGCGGGCGCACGTAGGAATTGTGCATCATTGGGAAGATTGATGGTCAAATCTCCCGAATGCCCTTCGCAACATGCCGACGTGCTGGTTGCCTCTTTTCGCAGCAACCTCAGCCTGTTTTGAACAGTTGAGGTCGCTCTGTACGATCACACCTAGGTCACGTTCCTGGGAGCTATTATGCAGTCCTTTGGTCCCAAGTGAATAGGTATAGTTATGACTATGGCGTAATTGTATGACGCGACATTTGTCTACATTGAACGGTAGGGCGTTTTGAAGTGACCAGTTCGACACTGTGTTAAGATCGCACTGGAGTCGTTCATGGTCTTCCGGTCCTCTGATCCTTCGCCATATCTTGATATCATCAGCGAAAAATAGGAAATCGGAAGTGATTGATCTCGCCAAATCGTTAATGAACACCAAGAATAGACGAGTCCAAGAACCGAGCCTTGTGGTACTCCGCACGCCACATCGATTGCATCAGACAATGATTCTCGGACTCTCACCACTAACCTTCGTTCTTGTAGAAAATTGTCAATCCAACTCAGGATTGGGTCGCCAATGCCGTAATTCCGAAGCTTGTGAAGGAGAATGCGATGGTTTAAGCGATCAAATGCTTTTGAAAAGTCTAGGTAGATGACATCGACTCCTACTCCATCATCAACAGCTTCAGTCCAGCTATTACGTGCAATTAATAGGTTGGTATTACACGAATGCTTTTGACGAAAGCCATGTTGCTCTGGGCTATTAACTTGTGGCTTTCCAGATATTCCATCAGCGCGTCTGCGATGATTGATTCCATCACTTGGATAGTACGGGAAGTAGTGTTATTGGACGGTAGTTGGCAGGATCAGTGCGGCTACCTCCTTTATGAATAGGAGTGATGACCCCTCGCTTCCATACTGGTGGAATACGGTTCTCCTCTAGACATCGCTGATAGAAAATAGCCAGTGGTGCTGCTAGATCACTAGCTACTGCCTGGAGAGCCTTTGGTCGGATGTTGTCAGCTCCAGGAGAACTGTGAATACGCAAGCATAACAACTTCTTCAACACAGCTTCCGCAGTGAAGGTGATGTTTTCTAAGCCTGATGGTGGAGTAGTAGGAATGAGGGGAATGTTTGTGCTCGTTGCCTCCTGGAAAGTTCGGGAGTAATGAAGCCGTAGGAGATCAGCTGCTTCCATTGCTGATCGCGTGCACCCATCAGCCGTGACTAGTGCTGGAACCCCTCGCTTTACCTTCGAAGGCCGTTAACGTGCCTGTACAGGAGTTTGCGATTCGTGCAGAATCGCTTCATTAACTTCTGCTGATGAGTGACCTTGTCTCCGCGGATCAG
>CALYDF020009909.1:0-10391 GCA_944474145.2 Dicrocoelium dendriticum
TGAACAATGAACAATGATTTATCACGAGATAAAAGCAAGTGCTTGACATGTCCCGTAGGATGGTAGCGGTGAATATGATGCAATTAAAATATGTGTGGGTCATCTATCGAACGTCTGCCGAGATGAATACTTTGATAATTAACATCAGTGTAAAAGGAAAAAGAAATATCGCGCGTAACCATTCAGAAAGACACTGGGGCGCTGTGATAGTTGAGGTAAGGAGTGAGAAAATAAAATATGGTCGCTCACTTAGGTCCATTTGATACATTAGTCCTGTTGAAAACATGCTTGGCGTAATCCACAACAGAGGAGCTTAGGTAACAAAATGTTGGGAGCTGAGGGCAACATCTAATCGTTTTTTGAAAACATCCAGGGTAGGAGAGGATACTACTGAGTCTGAGAGTGCGTTCCATGGTTTGCAAACTAGAAGGGAAAAGTAATTCCGTCGACACTCTAGAGGGCTATATTGTTCCTTCAACTTTAAGCAGTTACCTCTGAGCTGCGTGTTGTGGCTAAGTTTCAGCAAATGGCGGCATACGTGGTTGGGGTCACTCAATATTTGATACGCTAATATGAGATCGCCGCGCAGCCTTCGATAGCGTCCGCTGAAAATTCCCAACAACTTCAGCCTTCGGTGGTAAGAGTGATACCGCAGGCCCATCACGGCGGATGTGACTCGCCACTAAATAAAATCACTGCCTCTTCCCTTTTCCGGAGGATCATTCACACATCACGGACGTCATCTGATTCAAAGCGTTCCATTGCTTCCCCTTTGATGGCGAACACAACGAACAAAAGCACACACAGTCACATCTACCTACTCATACAACATGTCCCCTTCCAACTACACAGTTAAACATAGTTTTACATCTCAACACACACATAAATTCCCATGCTATTGGTCAAAATGTACTAATTTGTGCGATTGCTGATCATACATGCTTGTAATACCATGATCACGCCCTTGATGGTGTGCCTCGCAGTGACGATAATAAACCATTTATTTATTTATTTATGCTTGGTTGCTCTCCGTTGTGGTGCCTCTATTGCTTCTAGGTCGCGTTTCAACCAAGGTTGCCAAACTTGGATTGCGTACTCAACTTGCGGGCGCACGTAGGAATTGAGTATCGTTGGGAAGATTGATGGGTCAAATCTCCCGAATGCCCTTCGCAGCATGCCGACGTGCTGGTTGCCTCTTTTCGCAGCTACCTCAGCCTGTTTTGAACAGTTGAGGTCGCTCTGTACGATCACACCAAGATCACGTTCCTGGGAGCTATTCTGCAATTCCTTTGTCCCAAGTATGTAGGTGTAGTTATGTCTATGGCGTAATTGTACTACGCGACATTTGTCTACGTTGAACGGTAGAGCGTTTTGAACTGACCAGTTCGACACTGCGTTAAGATCGTGCTGGAGCCGTTCATGGTCATCCGGTCCTCTGATCCTTTGCCATATCTTGATCTCATCAGCGAAAAATAAGAAATCGGAAGTAATTGATCTCGCCAAATCGTTAATGAACACCAAGAATAGACGAGGTCCAAGAACCGAGCCTTGTGGTACTCCACACGTCACGTCGATTGCATGAGAAAATGATTCTCGGACTCTCACCACTAGCCGTCGTTCTTGTAGAAAATTGCTAATCCAACTCAGGATTGGATCGCTAATGCCGTAGTTCCGAAGCTTCTGAAGGAGAACTTGATGGTCTAAACGATCAAACGCTTTTGAAAAGTCCAAGTAGATGACATCGACTCTAACTCCAGCATCAACAGCTTCAGTCCAGCTATTACGTGCAATTAATAGGTTAGTGTTACACGAATGCTTTTGACGAAAGCCATGTTGCTCTGGGGTTATTAAGTTGTGGCTTTCCAGGTATTGCATCAGCGCGTCTGCGACGATTGATTCCATCACTTTGGATAGTACGGGAAGTAATGTTATTGGACGGTAGTTCGCAGGATCAGTGCGGCTGCCTCCTTTATGGATAGGAGTGATGACCCCTTGCTTCCATACTGGTGGAATAAGGTTTTCCTCTAGACATCGCTGCTAGAAAACAGCCAATGGTTCTGCTAGATCACTAGCTACTGCCTGTAGAGCCTTTGGACGGATGTTATCAGCTCCGGGAGAACTGTGGATACGCAAGGATAACAACTTCTTCAACACAGCCTCCGTAGTGAAGGTGATGTTTTCTAAACCAAACGGCGGAGTATTAGAAATGAGGTGAATGTTTGGGCTCGACACTTGTTGGAACGTTTGAGAGTAATGAAGCCGTAGGAGATCAGCTGCTTTCATTGCTGACCGCGTGTATCCATCAGCTGTGACTAGCGCCGGAACCCCTCGCTTTACCTTTCGAAGGCCGTTAATGTGCCTATACAGGAGTTTGTGGTTAGTGCAGATCCGCTTCATTAACTTCTGCTGATGCGTGACCTTGTCCTCGCGGATCAGTTTCACACAGAAGTTACGATGTGTCACGTATGCAGTCCAGGTTTCGGCATTCGGGCAACCCTGGTGATTTCGCCATGCCAAATCCCTCCGGGACATACATTTACGTGTTCTGCTCCTCAGAATTGACTTACTCTGGTTTTTGGGTTGGAAGGACTTCTGTTCCGATGCTTGCGCTGCCAGTGTGCTCAAAGTCCTTGTAAACATATCCCAGGCCAAATCTGGGGGCATTCGAATAAGAAAGTCCAAGATGTATCCTTAACAAGCTTGGACAACACATTGTAGTGCGTGACAGTGTGCACTTTATCCTCCTCCTTTTCCGGGTACTCGGCATAGCATATATAATCAAAGAGTAGAGTGACATGATCACTACGACCCAGTGGTGTGCTTGTAACTATCCCGCCAACCATGAGTTCTTCGTTAGTTAGCACAAGATCTAGTATCGACGGCTTGTTAGAAGTTCGAAATCTGGTGGGAGAGGTTACGTGGTTGTAAAGAGGGTGAATAGCAATAAGTACTTGCAAACAGGCTTTAAACTGCGTACCGTCAGTTGCCGGCGTTTCTATGTCGTGCACGTTAAAGTCTCCCGCGATAAGAATGTGGGTGTAGGAATTGTTCAAAGCAAACTGAAAAACGTGGTACAGTTTGGAGTCCATTTCCGACGTTGAGTTTGGCGGGCGATAAACCACGGCTAGTAGACATGTGTCCTTGTTTCGCAACCAAAGGCGGCACCAAAGCGAATCGGGAGCTCGGATTTCTGGGTGATCGATAACTTCACATTGGAGGCTTGTATTATAGTAAAGAATCACACCGCCACCCATTCCGGTTCTATCGGTCCGAAGCAGCGACATACCGGGTAACTTGATCTCACAGTCGGTTATCTCAGGGTTTAACCATGTCTCTGTAATCATGACGAGGTCTCGTGGTTGTGAGGCATGGAGTTCTCTAAGTTCGGCCAACTTGCTTCGAAGGCCTTGAGCGTTTGTGTACATGCAAGATAGGGCTTTTGTGGTTAGGAGTTCATTGGTGGATGTCAAGTTTGTGTTCGCTTTTAAGCCGGCCGTTAGGTGGCCGGCAATTAATCGTGTTTTGGTTTGTGTATTTCAGTCGTGTTACATGACATTATTGAGCGTTCCTGAACTGATGGTTCACTCGTGCTGTGCTCGGTCCTCCTGTGTGACGTGGGCGCTGTTGTGTCGATCTCTCCGAAGGACTGTGCAAATAAAGAATTTGCAGGATTTGCAAGTTCCATCGAATTTCTTCCGACTTTTGGTCGTTCGCCTGCTGCCTTTAGCCGTATTTCTGTTGGCAACCTAGCTCGAAACTTTAACCAGCTATCCAACAGAACTTGCGTCATTCCCTCAGAGTGTAGTATTACCTTCATTAGCCTAGGACCGCAGCCCTTGTAGTTAGGTGACAACGGAACTCTTGTTAGGGATTTGGCAATAACATTGTTAACACAGAGCGCTTCGCGGATGTAGCACCACTGTTCTCGGTCATGTGTATGTGCATCGTGATCAAAAGCATGCAGGAGCTCGGAAACACCATGAACAAATATGGTTTTCTTGCTATCCCTAGTAGCAATACCGCGTTGCTCCACTGCTTCTTTTGTGCGGTCTTTTCAAGAGACAGGTGGTGTCACCAATGTAAGTTGGGCATGGAAAACAACGACTAAGGGTCATGCAGGGCGGTATACGTGGAACGTTCAAACAGAGTGTATTCAAGGGGAATTAGGGCAATAATGTGGGTCCAGGCGAAGGGTGCTGGCTGTTGACAAAATGGACGTTACACTCCCCTGCGAAAATCTGTCCCGGATTTTACAGTGGTTGAGGACGACACGTTCTGTTCTGGATCGCCCTACGCCAAATCCATCCGCTATGGGAGGTCACAGGACTTACAACGGTACGCCTGATCCCTCTTACTTCTGCTTTTGGACTCACAGTGGTCCTCACTGGAGCAGCAGATCCGAAGACCCGCCTCCCATCTGCGGAGAGCCAACAGCCGGAACTACATTCCCACCCGTGTCACTTTCTTCTAACAAACAGAGCTTACGCATGTCTCTTTTGTACAACCCTTCCTTTGTTCTGACAACAGCCGTCCTGACGAGCCCATCTGCAGAATCAGTGCAGCTCTCAATAACTCCCAAAGGCCATGTTCCACGCGAGCTCGCCTCAGAAGAGACCAAAACCACGTCATTTGGTCTAAAATTTCGACTGCTGTCTAACCACTTTTGTCTCGATTGCAACAACGGCAAATACTCTCTGACCCATCTTTTCCAGAACAACGCAGTTAGGTAATTCACCTGGCGCCAACAGCGGTTATATTCTTCAGGCAGGGCCGTTAATATATGCGTTGCGTTGGATCGCAATATCAACAAATGGTTAGGTGTAAGTGCCTTGCGGTCGTTGGGGTCCGAAGTTAGCGTTACAAGTGGTCTACTGTTGACGATGCGCTCCGCTTCAATAAGACGAGTGTTCAGTGTCTCGTCATCCAACGTCTGCTGCCCTGCGACAGATAACAGGATCCGCCTAACAGACCTGATGATGCGTTCCCAAAGACCACCTCTGTGACTGGCCATCGGTGGGTTGTAGTGCCACTGCACTCCTATACTCAGTAGCTTATCATTGATATTTGCTTGTGACCAGCTCTTCATGGCAGTACGCAACCCAGTAGCAGCACCCAAAAAATTGCCCCATTATCACTGAATATTTCGGCCGGGGTCCCTCTGCGGGCAACAAAGCGTTTCAGGGCCATGATAAAAGAGTCGGTACTCAATTTAGGTGAGGGTTCGATGTGTACGGCTCGTGCTTGCATACATGTAAATAGGCATCCATAGCGCTTCTCTTGTGTCCGCCCGTGTTTAACAATAAATGGTCCGAAATAATCCACGCCGACAAACTTGAAGGGGTGCCATCCCCGTTCCACACGAGCTAGCGGCAACGGTGCCAGTAGCTGTTGACCAACAGTGGCGAGTCTTTTTTGCATGTCCAACAAGTTCCTATTGACCGCTTTACTGCCGCCATTCCACGAACTATCCAATATTTACGGCGTAGACTCGCCAGAACTTGAGAAACACCTGCGTGACCTTCCAGCAAGTGATAAAAGCGGATCAACAAATCGGTGACAGTGTGCTTGGGAGGTAGTATAATTGGAAACTTAAAGGAAGCATCGTACTCCGCGTAGGCCAACTTACCACCTAGACAAAGCAAGTCATCACGCATTATTGGGTATAGTCGCGCCAGAGGACCTCGCAGTATTTCCCCTTAGGAGACGCCGAGTCCCCAGCTATCTTTTCGAGTCGTGTTAGTTCCGCTCGATAAAATTCGAGCTGCGCGATTCGAATGACGTCGTACTCGGCACTATGAAGTTCCTTTAGAGTAATTAACCGAGCATGTTGCAGCACTGCACTGGTTCCACACCTACGAGCATTCAGGTACTGCTTGAATAGAGACAGCCACACAACAGCCTTTAACAACTTAACCCAGTCTGAATACGCTTGGATTAGGTTGAGGTTGCGTCGACCTGAACCGTAGAATGCTTCAGTTCTGCATATTCCGGCTCGCAACTAAGGCACAATTCGGGCCAATCATCGTTCTCGCTCAGCAGAAAATCTGGCCCGAGGAACCAGTTCTTTAAGGAGGCTAGAGATGTCGTACCTCTCGATAGCGGATCAGCAGGATTGCAACCGGATTTGACGTGTTTCCATTGGCTGGGTGTGCACAATTCATGGATGATTGTCAGTCGGTTGGCGACGAAGTTGCTAAACCTTTTAGATTCATCATTTATATAATATAAGACCGTGGTTGAATCTATCCAGAACCATACCTTTTCGAAAACTAACTGAGCCCTCTCGGTCACATCCTCATACAGCTTCGTTGCAAGCACGGCCGCCGACAATTCCAACCGTGGGATTGATACAGCTTTTAGAGAGGCTATTCATGACTTAGCATATAACAATGAGCAGTATGCGATGTTCTCGGTGCTAAACCTAGCATAAGCAACCGCACCATATCCACTCTCTGAAGCATCACAAAAGATGTGCAATTGTGGCCGCTCTTCAGGCCCAGTGAACCTGCGAATGCACCGGGGTATCTTCAAAACATTTAGAGCCTTCATATCACTTAACCACGCACTCTAGATTTTTTCGTATGCGCTAGTGATCGGGTCATCCCAGTGCGCCTCGTCGCGACACATCATTTGAAGGAGTAACTTCGCCGGCATAATTAAAGGGGCAATAAAACCCAAGGGGTCATAAATGGACGATACCGCAGACAGGATGCCCCTTCTCGTATTCGACCTACCTGGTATTGCGAACTGATAAAGAAAGGCGTCCTCACGTGAATCCCAAGCTATCCCCAGTGTTCGCTTCACCGATCCAGATGCTTCAGCCAAAGGCTTGACTGACCCGGTGACCTCTGTAAAAGGAATCGCAATATACACCCCTTCGTGGCTGCTGACCCATTTACACAACTTGAACCCTCCTTTGCTTAGCATCTCCCTGACCTGTGCCACAAATTGCGTCGCTTCTTCAACAGTTGGTAGTGAGATAAGAAGACCGTCGACGTAAACGTTATGGTGTACTGTTGCGGCTACACTCTCATTATAATGACATCCCCATTCGCTAGCTGTTCGACGCAAGGCAAAGTTGGCACAAAACGGTGATGAAGTGGCTCCAAATGGATGTGCCGTCATTTGATACTCGATCACTTCCGAGCCAATCTCGTCATCCTTCCACCAAAGGAAGCGTAGCACACCTCTGTCACTCATGGGCACCTTCACCTGCATAAACATATCTTCAATGTCTGCAGAAACCGCTACCATCTCAACCCTAAAACGCAGTAGGACTCCAATTAGATCCGCGGTAGTGTCTGGTCTTTGAAATAGTTGATCGTTTAGGGAAAGCCCTTTGTACCTTGCGGCGCAATCAAACACCACTCTAAGTTTGTCCGGCTTCTTTGGATTAATCACTGCGTGGTGTAGTAAATACCATTTTGGTGCATAGCCTGGTTGTAAGTGCGCAGGTGGCACCAAAACTGCTTATCCTTTAGTCCTGCTTATTTCCAATGCCGCCGTGTACCTTTCGCGCAATGTTGGATTGCTTAGTAGTCGTCGACTCAAACAGTGCAACCTGTGAAGAGCTGACCAATAATTATTTGGAACAACTGCTTGTCGATTTCTCCAAGGTGGAGCTATTTCGAAGTGTCCCTTCACTAGTCGTATAGAATTTTCAGCGATGGACAGTGCTGTCTTATCCTCTATGGAGAGGGAGCGGGCGCTGGAGCCGACACCTTCGAACCCACCATCATACAACATTTTAAGTTGTGCTTCTAGCGAATGATCATCCACTTGCACACAGTTTACGGAAGCGCAATGCTGACCACTGATGTTCACAGGCCCCAGCAATATCCAGCCGAGTAGTGTTTTCGCAGCAAACGGGTGTTTCCTACCACAAGTACGGCGTTCAATTTGCCAATGTGCTTCGGGTACATCTGCACCTATCAATACTCGGACTCTGTTATCCGTCAGATCATCAAAGCGGATGTCCGATAAGTGTGGCCAGTGCTTTGCCAGCTGACCACAAGCGTTTCCCACTGATCGTAATGGCAAGTGCTTCAAGCAGTAGGCACGTTCAACTATGAGGTAGTCTGCACTTCTCAACGCCGACAAGCGGAAATTGGCCACACCTGCTTGCAAGGAAGTAATACCACTTATTGTCTGCATCATCAAAGATGTAGGGTCAACGTTTACGCCCGCCTCCTGCAAAAGGTCCTCCTGCACTAGCGTCACATCCGAACCAGTGTCCAACAAAGCATAAGTGTTAATTGACCTTAACGGGCCATCTAAACGCACTGGTACCACGCCCAGAGAGACCCTGTTGGGAGAGGTAGCGGCCACATTACAAGTATTTGAGTAATCCTGGGGAGTAACAGGGGCTCTGTCGCGATGTAACAACGGGTGATGCCACCCCTCACACGTAGACAGGCTGCATCCTTTTTTGCTGCGACAGCTTGAAGCTCGGTGACCCAACCCTAGACAGTTGTAGCATCCACCGGTTGTTCTGACAATTTCCCAACGAGCCGGGACAACCATAGCTAAGAATTCCTCACAGGATGCTACACTGTGTTCGCCGCAACCAACTAGACAAGCCGATCCATTGGCCTTCTCTAATACTGTGTAAAGGGAGAAGTTCCTAATTTTTCCCTGATCAGCTAATCTTGACGGCTGTGCGGTAGTCTGGCTTCGCGGTGTACTCGCGGTCGCTATCTGGCCGAATCTACTACGAGCTGCTCTCGCCTCAGCAGTAACAAAGTCTCCCAAATCTCGAAATTCAACTTCTCCTCCGCGTTGAATTATAGCATCTGCCACCCTGGCCCATCGAGATTGGAAATCATTGGGCAAACTACGAACCACTCGTTCAATGGTGGCTATAGAGTTCAAATCGGCCGTGAAATTCATCTGAGATAGAGCTAGATGGCAGTTTTCCATCTTCATTGACAATTGTGACAAAGCCTCACAGTCGTCGCTAAGGGGCCTTAGACCAGTAAGCAAACCATCGATCAAGGAGCGAGCAATGACATGATTTTGACCAAAAAGATTTTGAAGAATGCATCGAGCCCTGTTATAAGCCAACTCTGGTGGAAGTATCGTGCATTCACAAATTGCCTCCTTAGCGCGCCCTCTGCAATAATACACAAGGTACAGCAACCGCTGGCCGCTATCACTTACGCGACCCTTAACGAAGTATTCAAACTGTTTGATGAACCTCCAATAATTCATCGGATTACCATCAAAAAATTCTAACTCGACTTTCGGCAGATATAGTGGCGGTTGACAAGCTCCCAAAAACGGGTGGAAATACGGCATAGGGGTAACTGGAGGTGGCACTGCTTCTTGACAATCCTTCAAAAACTGACTCATAAGTTCCTTTCTCATTTCAGGCACATGGCTTGAGGTGGCGAGATTTTCATGGCTGTTCTCGCCCACTTCTATTTCTAATCGTAACTTAACAAACTCCAGCTCAGTTTCGGCTTGCCTTCTCTTAAGCTCCGCTAGCCTAACAGCAGAACGTGCTCTAACCGAACTTCGAGCCTGACTACCCTTACAGGTATTATGCGATCCAGAACAAGAAAAATTATGGTCAACAACAGGAAATATTCAACTTTCCGGGATCCAATCGTGTTCAGTTCAAGAATCATAGACGTCTTCTTTCGCGTTTCCATTGCAAGTCCAAAAGAGTGACGTCTTCAAACAAAGGATTGTTGAACACTGTAAGCTTCAAAAATCGCTTAGGATAGTTGGACAACGCGTAGGGCACCGATTCGCGGCCCCCGACAGGGCATCAATGAGCGACATGGATCGGAGTTAGTGTGTAGGCACCGGAGAAACAAAAAAGCCACAGTCGATGCTGAACTACGGTGCTATTATACAAAGAGTAAAAGATCAAAGTGACAACATACTTCAACAATGTCCTCAAAGAAAGACAAGTACAATCAGTTGGCCGTTACAAGAACAGGACATCAATACGGTCGTCCAGTCAGCAAAATGACCCAGAGCGGTTACATGACATACGAGACATGCACCAGTGAGCCAAGCAAGAAACCAACAGCCACTAGTCCAATCACATCAAGCAGGTTCAATGGGGGACACATTATGAAGACCTGAGGTTAGGGGCACATGTCAGCCGGATGGGTGGTGTGTCCACCCCACAAAATCTCCGGTCTACCCTGACCTCAATAGTAACACGCAAATGGAACAAGTGCGAAGCAGTGCTCGATAAAGTGGAGCATGCATCAAAGAAAGTAGCGAGACAGGTGGTGTCACCAATGTAAGGTGGGCATGGAAAACGAACGACTAAGGGTCATGCAGGGCGGTATACGTGGAACGTTCAAACAGAGTGAATTCAAGGGGAATTAGGGCAATACTGTGGGTCCAGGCGAAGGTTGATGGCTGTTGACAAA
>CALYDF020009910.1:0-10399 GCA_944474145.2 Dicrocoelium dendriticum
TCCTGACAGCCTACCCCGGCTCTATTCTAAGATGGCGGCAACGCACTTGTCAACGAAATGCTATCATTCTTCAAGAGAGTTTAGACTTATGAGAAAGTCCCCATTTGCATGAGGAGAACTGGTCATCGTGCGATTCACAAGGAAGGTTCCCGCGAGGACTGCCAATTACCGTGGGATTTTATTGATCTCTGTTGCGTCCAAGATTTCCATGTCTGTTCTACTGCGCAGGCTCTCGGCGACTAGAGAAGAGGTTAACCGAGAGGAACCGTCGGGTTCCGTCAAGGTTGAGGTTGCATTGAACACATCTTCACACTCCGCCAACTGCTTGAACTCCTTCACGTCCATCGATGGCCAACAATCCTAGTGTACTTGGACATCCGGGCGGCTTTTGACTCAGTAGATTGAACTGCTTTGTGGAATTGTCTACTAAAGAAAGATGTATCAGATAAGTTTGTAGCCATATTAAGGGATCTCCACAGTCACACGTTGGGCAAAGTTAGGGCTTACAGCATGCTTTCCACTTCAATTGCTGTCAACAGCGGCGGGCGCCAAGATGGCCGCATCTCATCATTCCTCTGCAATTTTGCGATTGAAAATGTCGTCCAACGGGTATTGGAAAGCCCCCAAAACTGCGGTATAGAGCTACTCCCAGGTGACAGATTTGCGAACTTGGACTACGCCGATGATATCGCTTTTCTCTGGGACGTCCAGGGTGCAGTGAACCGCTTAGCGATGGAGACATTTAAGTATGGCTTGTTTTTCCCGCCAGGCAAATGTAAAGTACTACTCCAGGATTGGCAGATGCATGAGCCCGCCCTCACCTGGAACAAGTGCACTGTTTCACTTATCTAGGCAGTTGCATCACACCTGGTGGTGGGGTTGGTGATGTGGATTCACAACGAATCGCAAAGGCCTGCCTTGCATTCATGAGACTGAAACACATGGCACGGTCGCGACGTCAGTCTCAAGCTCAAGGGCAGAGTATACCTTGCCTCTGTCCGTGCGGTCCCCTTGTGCGGTTGTGAGACCTGGTCGACACGTTCGGAAGACATAAAATATTGTCTCTTTTGACAATCGTTGTCTGCGTAGGATTTCTCGCGTGTGGCGGTAGGACCACGTGCGTAACACAGAAGTCCTAGAGCGAGTGTTTGGAACAAACACCCCATTCATCCAAATGGTTATTCTCCGACACCGCATGCGTTGGCTCGGTACCTTATTGCGCATGCCGTCCTATCGCCTTCACTGTCTGGCGTTATTTGTGTTCCCTGGAAGCGACTGGAAAAAGTGCCGCGGTGGACAACCAAGGAGGTGGAGAAGGCGCATTCAGAATGCAACCTCAAGTTTAGCTTGCGTCCGACGGGTCCTGCTTCCAGGATGGGTACTACGAGATTCGGACTGTCAGTAGTTAGAAACGTTGGAGGGCATGTCGGGCAACCGGCAGCAGTGAAAACAGTGTTTTCCAACCGTGTTATCTAGTAGTTAACGTCTCTTCGAACATAAAACTCCTAAACACAAAAATCCCAAAACGGCGTATGTAAAAGCGAAAATGAATCCTATTTTTATTGTTGCGTTTCCTTTGCTCGCTTTATTTTGCCATGGTTCTGATGACATTATCTGTAGTCAGATTGTGAATATATATATATATATATATATATATATATATTCTATTGAGTATAGCTGTCAAGAAAGAGACGTGTGGCATACTAATACGAAAAGTCCTGCTCCTTCATAACAATGCCTGTGCTCAAAACTCCAAAGTCGGCCAGAAGAAGAGTGTTCCTGTCGGTGTGAAATACTTCCTCTTCCTCCCTAACCTCCTGACTTTCCACTATCTGGCTTTCATGTCTTTCCAAATGTGAAGTAATTTCTGAATGGGACACAATTTCCTGATGATGTGAATCCGCTTTGGTGTGGTCATGTCATAGCTTTTGGCCCAACCTGAGGACTCATACAAACGTAGTTATTCAGCTGCACTAAACCTTAGGAGGTTTGTGCCAGTCAGGGTTGCACCAACGTTGAGAAACCCTATTATCTTTGCAAGTTTCGTTATTCTCGCTGCACGGGATACTGGTTCCGCAGAAATGTTTATTGAGCGACCAACATAGGTAGGCTATCACCTAATTTCGAAGTTCATTAATTGTGTAAGCTTGCTACTGAACCCATAAACACACCAACCTCAACATAACAACAACGTCTGATTACATCGTCCCTATGAACGTTTAACATGAACTTATAAATCGCCGATAAAACCTAGTTGTATCTGTGAGCGAAGCAGATGATATGCTATTTTTGATTTTTCTACCATTGTAACTACGAATAGTTACCTGCTGGCAGTTATGAACGGTCAATGTGAAGCCTGCAAGACGCTAACCGTATTTCTTACGCACAGTGAAAAGACCAACTGACGCTTACCTTGGACCCTGCGCAGTTTGTAGTTGCCAAAGGATTCTTCCGAATGTGTTTAACTGCCGGATAAACGAATCCAACTGGCCCTTTCTGAGAGTTGTTACAACGCACAAAAGTAGTACACGCGGTTCTGAAATGGGGGTCTGAATGCATTGAAAATTCATCTGACCCATGTTTGAGCAGAAGGCGCCGGTATGTTAAAGGCCTAAATAGTTAAAAACACAAAGACCGGTATTTCACAAAATAACTGTCGAGTAGTTGCCATTCCATGGTTGCATACTTCGTTCTATCACGAGGTAGATTATGAACCCAGACACCTGTAGCCGAGGGGGTCAGTTATCTGGAAAACTGCCGTGTTGGTTTCAAGACACAGTTAGCCAAACATTCATCGTCTCACCAGTCGCAGTCCTACAGCGCACGTCGACTAAATGTGAACGTCAGACGTGATGGCGTAATATCAATGAAACAGTCTTTACCCAAGCACTAGATGAACACGCTAACTCCAGCCGATGCTCATAATACGACGCAGACATTGTTAATGAAAGCACTCCAGATATCTGACATCATTCCGAAAAGGCGTCCAGGTTTCGCTGCCAAATAGAAGAACGGACAGCACCATAGAAGTATACACCAGCAACTTCGTCCTAACAGTGAGCTGGAGATTGTTCCACACACCACATTTCAGCTTGCCAAAAGCAGCAGCCGCCTTCGATACGCGGCTACGCAGCTCGCACGTAATCTGCTGCTCGGTTGTTATTACGCAACCAAGGCAGCAAAATCTCGGAGTGGCTTCCATCACTTCCTCGGCAATTGGGATTTCGGGCAGGCCCACGGATTCTCTAACTATTTAAAGCTAGAAATGCCAAACAGTTTTGCTTGTGTTGATGGTGAGCCCGAATTTGGCCGCTGTCGAAACCTGAGCACTAGTCTTGTGCTACAACTCATCCGCGCTGTGTGCAAACAACGTACAGTCGTCAACGGACAGCAACACACGGATAATTCCCACAGACAGTGGTTCTCGCACAGAAACGACGAATGTTCAGGAAACCACCATCAATACGGTGCTGCACACGAATACCGTCAGCACAAGCCACATCAAGACACAAGAAAACATTGCATGAAGATAAATGTTAGGCAAGGCAGGAGCTTAGACATAGCCTTGCTTCACGCCAGAGACAACTGTAAAGTCCTCCGAGGCTTCTCCACCCAGCTGCACCCTGGCCCGTATATCCCTGGGCTGACATATGGTTGAGGACATCTGGTTTCGGATTTGCCCTGTCAGAGTGGCCAGCCGCAGGACGCCTATGACTATAGAAGGACCATGGGTGGCTTGCGCTGCACCACTCACAGCTCCATCCACACACACCATATCCAGTGTAAACCCGAAGGAATAAGACCGGGAGGCATGTGGATGGGGTCACGTCTCATCAACGGAGCCGGCACACACTCCTTCACAGACAAACACAAGCACACTGTATTTGAGGAATTAAGCGTACACAAGGCGGTGGATTGGCCGTGGTCTGCTTCACACTTAGACTAAGCGACGTGTGCAAGTTTATAGAAGATAGTTTAGGTTGACGTTAATATGGGATAAAAAAGCATTTGGACACTATAGCAAACTCACCACCAGAATTTAAGAGACTTAGCATGCAAGCACACGGTTAGTAAATCGAATGCAGCATGCCCACAAATGCTGCGCCGGTTCTGCCTACCTTCTCTGAAGGACACGTCGTCGCTTCGGTACTGGTCCCGAGTAGCCTCGCTCATGGCTCACTAGGCCTGCCTGACACAGGCACTCGCGACCGTAGGTGCTACAGCACTATGAGCTCGATGTCGATGGAGTACGACCCATCGGCGCCTGTCGCTTCCGCACTTGCCGCTTCTTCTCTCCATGTATGAGGGCTTTCTCTTGCACTTCGGCAACTGCCTTCGTGATTAGATCGCGTCAAGCACGCCGATCAACCGCCCTCGATTCCCATGATCTGCAATCAAGATTACGACGTGATAGGCTCAATTTGATCATGCCCTGGTAACGTAAATTTGGTTTCCGCACATGCCGATTCCCACTACTCAGCTGACCATATATTAGCTGGTTCGGTATCCGTGATGAATCCATACGGCTCACATGATCGAGCCACCTCAAGTGTCTCAGCAAAAGTATGCAGTCCACCGCATTCATTCCCCTTCGGCGCAACCCTTCCGTGTCTGCATCTCTGTCGCACCAACCGACGCGCAAAATCCGTCGCAAACACTGCTGATGGAACCGCTCGAGATATCGCACATCCCGCCGGTACATCGCCCACGTTTCACTCCCGCATAGAAAGACGAACAGCACCATGGATTTGTACGCCATCAGTTTCGTGCCAACGGTAAGCTGATGGTTGTTCCACACTCGGTACTCAAGCTTCCCGAATGCCACCACTGCCTTCGACACTCGAATACGCAGCTCACTGTGTAGCTGCTGGTCAATCGGCATCACGCTCCCAAGGTAGCAGAAGCGCGTAGGTGGTTTCCAATGCGTCATCACCAATGTTGATTCGCAGCAATATTGAAGAATGCACCTGTGGTGAAGGCTGAAAAAGACAGACAGTTTTGCTTGTGTTGATGGTGAGCCCAAATTTGGCCGCTGTCGAAGCCAGAGCACTAGTTATGTGCTGTAACTCACCCGCGCTATGTGCAAACAACGCACAGCCGTCAGCGAACAGCAACGTACGGGTCGTTGTCCCACGGATTAGGTTTCTCGCACCGAAACGACTGATAATCAGCAACCTACCATCAATACGGTGCTCCACACAAACACCGTAAGCACAAGCGGCATCAAAAGCACATATCAGCGTTGCATGAAGATAGATATTAAACAGGGGCAGGAGCTAAGTCTAGCTTCACATCAGAGACAATTGCAAAGTCATCCGAGGTATCTCCACTCAGCTGCACTCTTGCCCGCATACCACTGTGCAGACATTCAATTAAACTTACAAACTTAATCGGACAGTCAATCTTACTCAACACCAGCCACAATGTCTCACGGTTCACTTTATAAAATGCCTTGGTGAAATCAACAAACAGCGAGTACAACTGCTGGTGTCATTCTCTGCATTTCTCCTGCAACTGACGAGCTGCAAACACCATATCTATAGTGCTGCGACCCGAATGGAATTCACATCGATCTTCCGCCACTTGCGGTTCAAGGAGTAGGGTGACGGGGCAGTTGAGCAGGATTCAGGCATTTGCCTTGCCCACACAACGCAGCAAGTTGATGCCACGATAATTCGCGCAACATTGCTTGCTTCCTTTGCCCTTGCAAATTGTTAGCACAAGGTCATCGTCCTCAATCCATACTTGTTGCACCAAGTGGTGCAGCGCAGTCACCAACGCAGGTCCGCCGTGTTACAATACTTCAGGCGGTATCCCGTCGACACCGGCACACTTGCCGTTTCGCAGCTGAGCAAGTGCTCTCTAGGTCTCATTCAAAGTCGGCGTGTCTGCCAGTCTCGCCTTCACATGGTTCTGCTTCAGACCGTTCAAGGTACGCTGGTCGATCTCTGAACGGTTGTTCAAGAGACAATCAAAGTGATTTAGCTAGATCCGCATTATGTCTGCAGTCTGTGTGCAGATAGCGCTTGAACTACCGTCGACAAACGTCCTCAGCGGCTCCAATATCGGTCCATCCACCGCCTTCAAGGAGTCAAAGAACTTGTGTTGGCGGCGTTCGGCGTAGCATTCCATCTGCCTCGCCTTTTCCGTCCACCATGCGTTTTTAATGCGACGGAGCTCTCGGGTCAGTAGACGTCGACGTTTGTGAAACCGACTCTTCTTCCCCAAGTCACTGGGGTCTGCCACATGTACAGTAAATACTGCATACTTCTCCGACACTAATGCGCCAGTCCTCGCATGGTTCTGATCAAACCACTCAAGCGGCTTACACTTTGCGCGCCAGATGGTTTCCTCAGCAGCAGCCGTCACCTCGTCACGAGTGTGACGCCACAGGTCGCTCACAGTGGACATGCATTCCACATCACACAAGCGTGCCGCCATTGCCTTCTCCAACTCATTACGTTTCTCCACGGTACCGAGGGAGAGAATGTTAAATTCACACCGATTCACGGTGGGAGTGCAATACATAGATTTATGAAAATATATATACAGCTTGGTGCGCACCAATCTGTGATCCGTGCCACACTCAGCTCCACGCAGTACACGTGCCATGCGCAATTCGCGCATATCACGCTGACGTACGATGACATAGTCGAGCAGGTGAGCGTGACCACTCCGTGGGTGCGTCCAAGTTGCTACATCACTCGAGCTCAGTGCAAACCGACTGTTTGTGATCATCAGGCCTTGAGTAGCACATAGTGAGAGCAGCCTGTCACCGTTCGCATTCGCTGAACCGACGCCATGCGAACCGATGACATCTGTCTACACCGATGCATCAAGTCCAACGCGCGCGTTGCAAGCACTCAGCAGAAATAGTCGGTCGCTCTTCGGCACAGACCGTATCACGGAGAATACCTGAATGTAGAATTGATCACGCGTATCATCAGGATAACATATGCTCGGACAGTACGTGCTAATAATACTGGCCAACTTACCTTTTCCGAGTCGTAGGCGAGCAGTCATCAGTCGCGCGCTGATGCCACTCTGTTCATCCACGAGTTAGCCATGGAGACGTTTGGATATTGCAAATCCGACCTCATGTTCACGTGGTGCTGAGGCGGCGTTGCCCACCCAGTAGAATGTGTAGCCAGCACCTGCTTCATGCAACTTACCTTGCTCAGAGAGCGGAGTGTCACTGAGCGCCGCAATATCGATGTTGTTGTGCGCTGGTCTTCGTGACCAGTGCGTTGCGTCGCTCAGAGCGTTCACCCGAGTTCCGGTCCAGTAGTGTCCGCACGTTCCAGCACCCGATGCTGAGTGCTTTGCGCGCAGGCATACGACTGCATTGGTGGGCAATCGCACGCGTGGTGTCGGTAGCGTTTCGGAGGATTGCTTAAGAGAAACCAACCGGGAGCCTTTGGCTCCATAGCCTAACCCACAAGACAGTGGGTGATTTCGTGGTTTGCTTGAGGCTCTTCAATTCAATCACCCAATACAGCCTCTGTGACACATCCAGCAGCAATGGATAATGATTGACTTGTCTCCACATCCTCTCCAAATGAACCGGCGATCCGAAATGCAATCCAATCTTCGAAACGCCACAAGGCTTTTGGTCGCGACAGCCTAGCACCGGCTCTATTCAAAAAATGGCGCGAGTGTACTTCTCAGCGAAATCCTATCGCTGTTCACGAAAGTTTGGACTGAGGAGAATGTTCCGAACTCCGAGGGAGAATCGGTCATTGTTCCGATTCACAAGAAGAGCTCCCGCGACGATTGCTGCAACTACCGCGGGATCTCGTTCATCTCTGTCTCATCCAAGATCTTCGTGTCGGTCCTAATTCGCAGGCCTTCAACGACTAGAGAGGAGTTTTCCCGAGAAGAATAAGCCGGATTTCGTCCAAGCCGCTTCTGCATCGATCAAATCTTCACGCTTCACCAACTTCTCGAACTTCGTCACATCCACCGGAGGCCAACAATCGTAGTGTTTTTGGACATCCGAGCTGCATTTGATTCAATAGATAGGCCTGCGTTGTGGAACTGTTTACTGAAGAAAGGTGTGCCCGACAAGTTTGTAACCATCCTGAAAGAACTTTACAGTCACACCTCTGGCAAAATCAGGGCTTACGGCACGCCCTCTTCTTCATTTGCTGTGACCAGCGGTTGTCCTATTTCATCTTTCCTCTTCAATATCCCCATCGAAGATGTCCAAAGAGCACAGGAATGTGTCCATAACTACGGTGTTGAGCTACTTCCTGGGGACAGAGTCACGGACTTGGACTACGCCTACGATACCGCCTTGCTGAGGGACGACCCACAAACCGTCCAGAGCGCTTTGGACCGCCTAGTGATGGAGGCGTCTAAGTACGGCTTATGTTCCACTCCGGGAAAATGTAAAAAGCTACTCCAGGACTGGCATGTGCCTGAACCCGCGCTCGCCATTGCTGGACATGTTCTGGAGCAAGTCCATTGCTTTACGTATCTAGGGAGTTGCAGCACGGCAGGTGGCGGTGTTGGAGATGAAGTCTCACAAGGGATTGCAAAGGCCCGCCTTGCATTCATTAAATTGAGACACCTATGGCGTCGTCGTGATATCAGTCTCAAGCTCAAGGGCAGGGTGTACAATACTTCTGTCCGTGCAGTACTCTTGTACGGCTGTGAGACTTGGCCTATTCGCTCGAAAGACATGAAGCGACTGTCAATCTTCGACAATCACTGTCTACGAAGGATTGCTCAGGTGTGGTGGCAACACCACGTAACCAACGCAGAGGTGCGAGATCGAGCGCTTGGAGCCAGTATTGCCAGTCTTCAGGACGTTATTCTCCGACATCGCATGCGTTGTCTCGGGCATGTTTGTGCGTACCAGCCCATCGCCTTCCACGTCGAGCGCTATTTGCACTCCCAGAGAGCGAGTGGAAAAAGTGCCGCGGTGGACAGTCAATGACGTGGAGAAGCAGCATGAAGAAGGCAATTTGAAGTTTCGCGGCAGTCGGACCAGTCCGTCTTCCAGCTTGGCGACCACGAGGTGCTGAATCTCACTGGTTAAAAACACTGCATGTCATGGCCCGCAACACACATCAGTGGCGTCAATGTTGTTCTGCTATGTTATCCCCCTTTAATACATACAAAAGCTCACAAAACAAAAACAAAAAATTCAAAATGGCATGTGTAAAATCAAAAAATCGTTCCCCATTTTTTAATCGCAGTTCGTGTTTCTATCTTCTCCACTTATTTTTGCCATGGTTCTGATGGCATGATGTCTGTTAACCGACTATATATATATATATATATATATATATATATATATATATATATATGTTCACTGCAATTAGATAACTAAATCAATATTTTATTCCTCGACATTGCGACAGACTCTTCCCTCATAGGGACAGAGCAATAATGACTCCGGATGTTGACATCGCGTGAGATTTCCCTTCTTTAATCAGCGCCATGCACGTGACACGAGAATTTGTGTTTCTGTCACACGTCATTGTGTGTGAACAAGGTAGCATCAGCGGTTGCTTGTGCGAATCACCCACCGGACGGTGTCTAACAATAACGTCCCATTCTGTAACAATAGCAGTTGCACTGTTAGCAAGCATTGAATCTCCTTCTTCTCATGATTGCGCTTTGGATGACAACCGTGCAGTTACTCCGACACTGCTAGTTGATGGACGAACCCCTCGAGTTGTGTCTCGCAGCATTTACTTTGAACGTGCTGCCTCCAACTGATATGTATAGACCAGTGTGCTGTCATAGAAGCCTATTCCAGCGATCTGGGACGCTACTACAGAGGAAGCTGTTACGACTGCTTTGAAGAATTCCGCAAGCGAATTTGTAACATTTCAACAGGGTTCCAACCTTTATTTGCCTCATACATATCAGTATCATGGGACTGAACAGGTAGTATAGAACTGATATAGACAAAATTGATCTTATCACGAATTAACGTGTACTGGCCAGTTCTTGACCAATGGTGAGGCTGGACGCGGCATGACAACTGGGCAGGCAGCTTCAAAATATGGGCAATTGTGAGCTGCGAATATACATGCCTCATGGTTGTGAGGGCGCATTTGGCATAGGATCGATATAAGCAGGGGACACCTGTGGTGTCCTGATACCGAATGAAGGTAGCAGGTGTTATTCGGTTGCCAGATTGGGAATATGGTCAGTGAATAAATCACTCACTTCGCAACGTCTTTGATCAAGGCAGCGGCAGTCTACCTCAGCAACTACGAAAAAGAACATGGGTTGGCAGCTTGAGGCCTCTTCATGCTTGAAGGTGCATTTGCTCCACCATCAAAAGGTGGGTTACAGTAACGGCACAGGTATCTTATTCTCCACTTATCCTAAGCCTTAGATGCTTGAAATTGGCTATAACCCAAAACCCATGAATTTTTGT
>CALYDF020009911.1:0-10419 GCA_944474145.2 Dicrocoelium dendriticum
TGATATCTTGCGTATCAAAACCAATGCATTTGAGCCTCACCTGACCAGTTTACTGGAGTCAAGATCACAGTTTCACCATACACCCAAACACTTGCAATAAAAACTTGTCAGACGTCGTATTTGGGTCGTATCTAAATGTCAGGCTGCATATGAAACGACATTCGTTTACGTCACCAATTCTTGCTTCCGTGTAAAATGTTTGGACAGCCGCAATCTAGACTAAGGCATTTCGCGGACACCAAGCCATTCACGCACCCCCATACATATTGTTCCAAAAAACGGTCCGTGTTTACTTAGTTGCTCGGTGAACAAGTTGCACTCCTTATGGTGCTTCGGCTGCGCACTAAGTTGCCAACTGTCCGACGCTATATGTTGGTCTCTCAAACTTTCGCTCACACGTCACGGGAGTGTGGCTGGCTTCAAGGATGGCAGAACGCTAGGCCAGCTGGTCTGCATCCTCCGTACTGGTGTACTGACGTTGGATGGGCGAACCGGTCAAGACCGACTATCTGTTCGTTGTAGGTGTCCCTTGAAGTAGTTACAAGGACATCCGCAAGAAACCTACGGCACACCGCGCTGTGTCCGCGTGAACGAGAAGGCCACGTTGATCGCATGCAGACTAACATCCAAAGGTTACCGACCTTGCCGTACTTCGTTCGAAATTACAGTGGTAGTGGTCGCGGTACTGGGTTACACGTTGAGTATCTCACAAACTGTCGAAACCGCTAAGAGACAGGTCGTGGCCAAATATGAGTTGGGTGCTGTGGTGATATTTTACGGGCGTGCTCAAACGGGGTGTGGTCATTCAACCAAATGCTCATACATACATGCACACAAAGGCCGTAAACACAGCACCGAAAGTGTATTCACTAGTGCCTCAGGGACCGACATTGGGTACCAGTGAATGACATTCGACAGATAGCACACTGACAGTGAGGAGATGTTAAGACGGCATTACAACCGGCTATACTGCGTTGCCAAACTTAAGCTGATGGCTTCTCAGGCGGGTGTTATGAAGGAATGGCACGGGGTGCAGCAAAGGTCGCTGGGCTTCCTCAGGATTTGGTAAGACACCATGAAGTAACGGATGCCTCCGAGTTTGAATACCCCTCGAAATCGTTCATACCGATCGTGTAGCTCCCGAAGGATTTTAAGATGTGCAAGTGGACAGATAATGTAGGCTCTTGACATGCTTGTTTCCCTTCCTTGCTGAGTTTAGCCAGCAGCGTGACATTGTTTCGCCGCGGATGCCGTAGCGGGATAGCATATTCCACGTGATGTTGAACACTGGTAGCGTCTAGACCGAGCACAACAGCAGAGCGGAGAAACGCGATCAGTAGCACACAAAATAGAATGACTAGGCAAACACGATGATAGCGTAAGCTCTGCAACGGAAGTACCTGACCCTGGTTTCAATGAAGCGCGCAAGACAGCCTGCTTAGCTTCAACGGTTTTGTCTACCGACCTCAACTACATAGTAAACATCAAGAGCGATGCCTCTAAGTTGTCGGACAATTGCATGATCCGGCCTAAACTGTGCCTAGTTAGGTAGATACACTCCAACATCCTTGACAACCGTGTTTCCATACAAGTACGCAAATCGGGCTGAGACCCATCAATATATACATCTAACTCGTACCGTATATGTTTCTCACGTAACCGTCTTGTTTCCTTAAAGAATTCTCTTAGCATTCAATCTAACCCGACGAAGTGTTGCCAACCTTACCCATTTCAACAACTTGTCGCGAACTTGACCGTTATGCAGTATACGTATATTTGCACAAAAGTCAACGAAGTAGATGTTTAAAATACCCACCGTCATTTGGTTTGCCGAGCAACATTCGCCGGATACTATTGGCAAGCTCTTGCTGCAGTTCCTTTGATATATTGGGGCCTTTGTTGTGGAAGTTCCATTTCAATTCTTCCAGACGGGTTGGTTTGGTTTTATAAACTCGACGTTTAAAGTACTCCCGTAGAAATGAATTCAGTGGGTTCCAATACGGTGACCGTGTAGGTCACTCCATTGGTCCCTCCCGACCGAGGCAATGATGACCGCTAGTTTCATTAAGGTGATCAAATTCCGTCTGTACAGGATGTGCGGGCGCGTCATCCTGCTGCCACCAAGCGTTACTGAATAACGCCTCGGTCTTCAGCTGTGAAATGCCGCAGACCTGCAACAGTTATTTGTAGGAGACTACTTAGAAACGTAAAGCATTAGTTCGGCCACACAGTCAAGTTACCCGTCACATACTCAGAAAAGAAAATGGTCCAATATAATTTTTTGGCTTGTTAACCCATCCAATGCTATGAGCTGTACGTCGTGTTGCACACGGGAAGCGTTGCACAGTCATCGGTTATTGGTTGCCTAAACAAATCGCTGGTCTGCTCCATGTAGACTGAGAAGTGCCTAATTCGTAAACAGGATTAAATGCAAGTCCATGATATTCACATAAAAGCGACAAAATTCCCGACGTTTCTCTAAATCGCATGGCTTATAAATTTGTAGCTGCATTGCAAGACTCCTTGGTAACATTCGTTTTTTTCAATATCCGATGCACAAACTTTGGTGTGGTGGGCAAGGTTGTGCGATTCTACTAATGCTAAGATCACTATTTCGGGTTCCCCCCACCTAAAACAGCGCAAGCTGACACCTCATCCGCGGCGGTACAACACCGTCCGATTCGTTTGGTGTTGCACACCCTCCAGGTCCTTGAATTTCTTCGCTATTCGACGCACGTACCGCTCGCTAACGGTCTTCATCGTGTAGTTCGCATTACCATAGTAGCGAGCCGTTTCTGCCACTTGCGCTTGGCATTCAACATGGAGGCGGAGAATGATCACGTGCTGATCCACAGGTACGTTGCGCGACTGCGGTTGCACAGCGTACACGTTTTCCATTGCTAACAAAGTGAACAGAGAGGGATCGGTAGACATTTTGAAGAAAGTGCCAGCCAATAGCATCCGGCGAATGTTGCTCGGCAAACAAAATGACGATGGACATTTTAAACATCTACTTCATTGACTTTTGTGCAAATATACGTATACTGCATAACGGTTAAGTTCGCGACTAAGTTGTTGCAATGGGTAAGGTTGGCAACACTTCGTCGGGGTAGATTGAATGCTAAGAGAATGGCTTGAAGAAAACAAGACGGCTAAGTGAGAAACATATACGGTACGAGTTAGATGTACTTTAGATGGGTCTCAGCCCGATTTGCTTACTTGTATGGAAACACGGTTGTCAAGGATGTTGGAGTGTATCTACCTAACTAGGCACAGTTTAGGCCGGATCACGCAATTGTCCGACAACTTGGAGGCGTCGTTCTTCACGATTTTGCGGTATATTCAACTGAATGTGTAACAACTTGATGTATTTTTCGTTTGATTCCTGGATCAGGTGTTTCATCAGATTATAAGAAATGTTTTACATGTATGCCTCAAAGTTATTGCTGCAGCGCAGGATATTTGCCCCGTTGTTGTTTCCACGTCAGGGTTACCCACGATGCAGGAAAGCTGGACAATACATGACGATAACCACAAGAGCGTAGGTAACGGCGTACAATATAGATGAGCTGAACTCAAGGAAAAGCACTTTCGTGTTTTCTCTGATATGTTGTCTACAATATTTAATAACACCTGCGGTCAGCATGTACTTATGCGCATACTGTGTGCTCACTAATACGTTTTATGGCATGAAAATCGGCCGGCCAGGCTGCCACGATTTACGAGCGCTCTGCGAACACGAAAGGATGTTACCACTGTTGTGTCGCCACTGACGCTTTCACCCGACGACCGCAAGAAGAAGTCCAAAAGCGAGCCAGAAAGAGAATTGTATACAGGAAATCACAGTTGCAAATATAGTTTTGAAGGCAAAATGAAGGGAAGCTACTAAATTACAAATGAGCCAACCAACAGAAGGAAAAAGGTCAACTGCAACGGGCGAATAAGCAACCGTGTACTCAAGAGCGATTCACATATGTCCTTAAAAATAGTATCATGGGACTTCAAGCGTAAAGCGAACATCTGTTTACAGCGACGGGCACTGACCAATCAGAATAACAAAATGTAGCGTTTAAACAAATGTCACGAAACAACGAGAATAAGAAATGCAGACCCAAAAATTAAAAACTAGTACAATAATTTTGTGACAACTAAATGTTCTTTTAACACAACCAAGTAGAACAGTGATAAGAAAAAACCAATGGAATATGTTCTTGCAAATGGCACTGCTGAAAAGGACATAACGATGAGCGTCCTTGAACAATGACGTGTGTGGATCGTTCGTGATAACCCAGTAGAGCGTTTAAGCAATAGTCCAGGAGTAAAAAATAAAAAATAAAGAATGGCTATTAAGCTTGTTCACAAGCAATGAATGTCTGATAGCTATTCTCCTAATTATCTCTAACCGACTTGCAGATTGACATGTAACGTCTATGGAGAGCTACTTACGCGGCCAGCACTTGATCCCCGAATTCCGAATACCAGTGGTCCTGGGCCAATAAAAATTTTAGGCTTCCGCATGATTTACTCCTTGCATTCCAACGCAATAATACCACAAACTCGCAGCTGATAGACGTATGCGTTTCGAGTTGAACAGTCACCGTTACCACAAGCTTGGTATCGAAGGTGCTCTGGACAAAATGACAAGAAATGTACCAAGAGCAATGGGCACATAAATGTCCAAGACCATTGGATGTATACTGTGGAATTCCGGACTTTTCCACCTGCAAACTTGAACCTTAGATTCGGAGCTCATGTCCATGTGTGTGGACATGAGGAATAATAAGCAACAAGTAACTTTTCGCTATTAAAATTTAGCTTGATTCCCTGAAACTCACAGATGAAATTGAAATTTCTCTGTGGCTTAATATAGGTTACATTTAAACATTAGCGTGGCCGACTGCACTAGAATAGGTAAAGTGATGGGGCAAAACGAAGCGAATGAATCCTGTTTGGAGCTGAGTCGGAAGCGGTGATCAATGATTTAGTAATTCATTTGTGATGGATAACCTGTGTGCGCACCCAGTTGGTGGCAGCGTAAAAAAGTTTTTGCATTTACATGCAAGCTTGGGGACGGATAACGGTCGAACAGCCGTTGACACTACTTGCTGAAATGTGGGTCAAGATTCATCGATAGTGACGTCCTCTGATTAAACAGAGTTATAAATGATAGAAAGTACGGTGCGCCTAAAGGTTGTTTATTTAACTTTAATCGCCAACTTTAGATTTATCCCCGCTGACATGTAATAAAAACCCAAGTATAGGCTTTTAAGGAACCTAAGCTGAATCCTTGGCTAATATTCCAGAAAAACGCTGAACTGGTAGTCAAGTCAGTTCTCTGAGTATGGTGCATCGTCAGAGGTATGTGCATGGTCCGTCACTTAAGCACTTTATCTGCCTTGGATGTACAAGATATAAGCGGCGGTTCATCTCATCTTTTACATCCTACTAGACAGTGTGAATCTGGGCTTTGATGGCACGGAATACTGGGCTGGAAAACCTTCGTATGATCGGCAATTGGTTCATTCGGAGCCGAAAATAGATATTGAAACTCATTCTTTGCCACTTGGTTAAGTCTCGGAATATAGATCACTTTAAAGATCATAAAGGTGAAGCTGTGAAATGGTGTGTAATGTCATAAATGGCAACGTTAACTTCGAAAGCTGATTCCTTATATTTAGTTCAGATGTTCACAGGGGCTTTGAAGTGGTCTTTACTTTTTCTTGATCGAGGATGTGCCTAAAGATATGGACCTAACAAAGTCAGCTGACCGCGTTTCAATGCAACACAAAGCACCACGAAATGCGGGAGACGTTACGACGATGCTGTTCTTAAGCTCGGTTTTCTAATGCACGAAGAGGATGGAGCCACCGAACTCCTCTTTGCACTTTATATGCGCTAACTTATGTATACTTTGGCGATTTAGCACAGTTTAAAAGCATTGGTCACGGGCACATACCGTTAGCTAAGTGCCGTACATCATGGAGAGTGTCTGGTGGGAGTTTCTTTTCTACTAGACCTATTAGTAACGCATATCTCCTTTAGATTTGAGTACATGAGGAACATCCTAAGAGGCCATCAGTCAAGTAACTTGCTAACGCCAACACCGAACACCGCCTACGACATGGAGCTTATTAATTCTTCCTGTCGAGCACGCTGCCAAAGTGCTGTGGTCATGTTTAAACTTCTGTCTACAACTTTTCTCACTATAGGTAAAATGTGCTTTCTCTCTCGAGTGTGAGATTACTCACGGAATACCCTGGGAATTGCTTTCAAACCTCCTCCAACTTACAGCCAGTTAGCAATCACTATAGTCTGTTTGTAAGCCTATGGATGATTAGCAGTTTAGTGAGAGCGTTCGTAAATCTGGGGCCAACTATGACCTTGTATAAGAGTAGGGTTCGTAACAGTAGTGGGAGATATCCGATATGTTACAGCCCGCGAACAGTCATGGGGTTGATCGCGGTCATATATGACTAAGTGGCTTATTTCACTCTCCAGCATGCTTGTCATGCGTCAGGAATAAGTTTAAGGTAGAAAAAGAAGAATAGAATAAGAGCTGTTCTCTGACAAAACGCACACCCAGTGACAACAACTGTCGGTGCAACAATGGAAGTAGCAGCTTCCACCAAGGCTGGCATGGCTGGATGGAAGAGCACCGAAATGAGTAATAACTTAATAGAAACAGTTTCGAGTACTTGCCTTCGCAACTTCTAAGTGCAAGGTGTTGTTGCAGAATCACCAGCCAGTTGATGACCCACTGACCCTTGATAGTGACGGACTCGATGTAGTTGGTTGCTTCACTTAGCTTGGCAACTGCGTCATCAAAGATGAGCGCAAAGCAACGGATGTCAATTCCCGTGTTGCCGAAGCTAGAATTGTGGTATTGAATCTGCTACATCTTTAGCGTCAGGAAGATGTTTCTCTTCGTCTAAACGACCGTGTATATAAGGCGACAGTGAGGGCCATCCTACACTATGGTAATGAAACTTGGTTTCGACCCGAGGAGCTGAGGCACCACCAAGTCTTTGAACATTATTGTCCACGAAGCATTACTAGTGACGGGTGGCACCAGGGTGCCCGCAACGATGATGTGCGTGGATGAGTGCTAAGCAGTGACTATCAAGCTGATTCCTTAGAGCAACAGATAGAACTGAATCATTTGCGTTGGCTTGGGCACGCACTACGCGTGCCTGGTCACCGCTTGGTGAGCAAAAATTAATTGGCTGCATGAAATGAAGTCCGTGAAGACGAAACTGGGTACTATCGATCCGCCTTGCTCTTCAGACTTGAGTCCACGTGACGCCTTGAGCTTGGCTACAGACTTTACAGGGCATGACTCGCAGTCGTTCCTTGGGTGTGTCCAATCTTTGGCAGAGAACGCATGTGGTTTAACAAGCCACTTGCGAATTCAGTGTTTGCAGTTGATGCGCACATCAAGTTGACAAACGTATACTCCATGAATACGACCACCACTGGGGTACAATACAAAAGGTAGAGAAGTCCTTTGCGTAGTTGGATTTACTGAGCACCTTGGTTGCAGATAATTGTAAGTAATTTACCTGCGACGCACTAAGTGCTCTGTAAAAGTAATGGCATCAATAAGTGCCAATCGTCTCCGGGGCATTCCCAGTCCAAGGATCAAGTAGAAAGATTCGTAGATGCCATCAAGCATTCACTTCTAAAACTGCTAGGGTAGGGTAGATTGAGATGCTTCAACTGTTCGCTTTAATCTATCCAGCTACGCCTAACCTCGATGCGTCAGACCCACAGCAGTGGCCATGTTAGGTCGGGAAATACACATGACAACTGTTCCAATGCACCTGACGATTGCGCAACTGATATGATATCAGACATGGTTAGGATTTTACTTCTTAGGCTGCCGGCGTATGCCTTGGATGCAAGACGGAACCACCAAATCTGGTAAACTGCATAGGTTAGCAAAACGAAAGACACTGTGGTTTATGTGGCGTCTATCCGACTGTTGTGCATCGTTCGGCCCATTAATCCGCAAGGCAAACGATGCATTGAACAGCCAATCGCTTCCACTTCCGAGTTGCCATTGGATGTAGTGATAGACAGAATTGAGCTGCCAAAAGCCGTGGAGTTCAATGAGCCAACCGGAAAAAGTACAGGGCCGTGCCATGTAGCCATTCGGTGATCCATGCCAGCACTACAACCGACTCGACGTCTACAGGTGAACCCTACAGTCCATTCCCATGAGCCAAGTTAAGGGCATGTTTTAGAACTCGGGATGTTAGACCTGTATACCTGCGTTCTAGCACAATAGTTTATTTCCATCCAACAGCGATGACGTCCACTAAAACAAACATATGCATGGGTGTTTCTACGGGGAAAAACTACCAGAAGGGCGTGAGAGATTCGAAAATCTTTTTGTGGCACTTTACCATACCCACCACTATTTTCTTACCACGTGACACAGCAAAAGTATTTGAGTGCTACAGAAAGGGGAAATACCTGCTAGCCTCGGTAATGCGGTGCCTTAACCTACAGCGCCGTCGCGTGGCTCTGGCTATGAGGTTTGCTCTCCCCCAATTCTCAGTTGTTATCCACGTGCATGATATCGCTGATCATGCCATGCGGCCTGTCTGACACGCGCTCCTACCTTATTGTCGGCAGTCTGGCTTGTTTTGTGTGGCTTGACGTTTCGGCAATACACGGTCCGATGAAGGAATATCTTCATTCTGACCACTCTACGCCACATCAACCGTGGATATGACCGGATCTGTTACCAGAAGACATCTAACAGGCGTCACTGTTGGTCCCCAAAGACCTCACCGGAACTGGGCACTTTCTTCTGGGCAACGGTAGTGAAGGCGAACGGTTTACCGCCTAATCAATGTAAACGACCGCTGCAACTGTGTTCTTTGTGTATTGAGAATTGCGTACTATTCATGGAGAGGTGCGTTTCCTTCACCATTTGTGCGCACTTACCAAAGTGCCTCAGGACTATAATCGCTCATCGTGAGTCTAGCACCGCACAGGTATGTTAAGAATGAGCGACATTCGCAATAAGTTAATTCTCTAAACCCAAACTCTGCTTCCGCAGCGCAGTTTTACAAGAGCATGAGGGCGAGCAAAGATAATGGATATTGCCAGTAGTGGGTACCTTTTCCCAGGCACATGAACTTTGCTTTTTATTATTAGAACTGTTATTACCATGTAGTTAACAAACTCCTGTACTTTGGTACATCAAATTGATACGGCGGCCTCTGTTTTCCACACTTGCTTGAGCACGTGACTTCCGTCAGCATGCCCCTAGAAGACCGTGCTGGTGTACCTAGGTTCATGCTCAAACACACGTCCCAATTGGCAGCAGAGGACCTATTTGAGCAATCAGGTAACTGCTTCAAGACACAGACCATTTCTTTACTCAAGCAAGTGCAAAAGTAGAGAGACAGCAACCGCGTCCACTTGGTGCTTCATACTCCATCACACTCTTCTCGTGATCACGGTTTTGTTGTCTCAATAGAACCATTTGGTTATGAAAAACTGTGTTACATGGTATAGCTTTTGACAATTCCATAGGTCCTGTATATTCCACGAGTGTTGCATTTACTCGCGTCGAAGATTATGGTCGGCAGTTTTGCACCACAACCATAAAACTATCTTTTTTTATATTTTTCAGAAACTCAACCCAGAAAACTTCACCAACCCATACACCGCTGTAAGTTTGCAGCTCTATCCGACAGTCAGTCACGAGTATTTTCCACCCATGTAACTGTGCAAAGATCACATTGTCAAACCCACCAAATCAGTAGGAAAACCATACTGTTTCATACCCGTCGCCTAGCATTATATCAGTGAATGACCAGTTGAAAGCGAATGCTGAACAATCCCGAAACACAAACAACAAAAATCCATCTACATCCAAGCAGCAGGGCCGGTCAATGAATCAGTCAAAAAGGTATAAAGGTCACAATAACTTCCATCTATAAGCAGAAACTTAATTTGATTTATTCCAAATATTCCCTTTGCTCTTGACTGGACGTATTACGCAGCTTTGGTCATTTATATCCCGGTGTGTTCAACTGGCTCCTTGTTGTCTCTGGAAATGTTGCGGCGGGCATTTGCCATCACGAAGGCAACTTAGCCCAGAGTTTACTACTAAGCATGCAGCGTACTGCAACCATATTCCTTGTAGATTATCGCCTGCTCGTTTCTGTAGCATCTACTCCAAGATGACATTGTGGTAGTTACCCGGATGTTCTTTCTCCTAATAAGTGATGTGCAGTGAACTATCTGCCACCCCAGTATGCGACCGTAGAACATATCACTGAAGGTAATGACAACTGGAAACAGAACAAGCACACAGCCGAAACATGCAAGTGATTTCCTAAGTTCATGTTTTAGTGCCAGCACTGACAAAGATTTTGAAATAGCGCCGTTAGTGGACCGAAA
>CALYDF020009912.1:0-10401 GCA_944474145.2 Dicrocoelium dendriticum
ATCAAGCGCGCAAACGGTAAGCAGCCTGATTGGTTTGATGAGAACAATGCGACGATTGGCGCATTGGTGTCGGAGAAGATTGCGGCATTTGCTGCACATATGGCAGACCCCAGTGACTTGGGGAAGAAGAGTCAGTTTCGCAAACTACGACGGCGACTGACCGGGGAGCTCCGTCGCAGTAGAAATGCATGGTGGACGGAGGACGCGAGGCAGATGGAATGCTACGCCGAACACCGCCAACACAAGGTATTCCTTGACTCAATGAAGACGGTGTATGGACCGAGACTGGAGCCGCTGAGGACGCTGATATCTCGAGCGGTTCCATCAACAGTGCTTGTGACGGATTCTGCGCATCGGATGAGGCGACAGAGTTACGGACACGGAAGTGCTGCGCCGTAGTGCAATGTATGCAGTGGACTGCATACTTTTGCTGAGATACCTGAGGTGGCTCGATCATGTGAGCGGTATGGATTCAACGCGGATACCGAAACAATTATTGTATGGTCAGCAGAGTATTGGGAAGTGGCATGCAGGGAAACCAAATTTACCTTACCAGGGCATGATCAAAGTGAGCGTCTCACGTTCTAATCTTGGTTGCAGATCATGGGAATCGAAGGCGGTTGATCGGTGTGCATGGCGCGATCTGATCACGAAGACAGTTGCCGACACTGAGCGCATGGTGCTCTCCCACATGCGTTCGCAAGTGCCTGAGTCAGGCAGGCCTAGTAAGCCATGAGGGAGGATATTCGGGACCATCACCGAAGCGACGAAGGGTCCTGCAGAGAACGTACGCAGGACCGGAGCAGCGTTTGTAGGTACGCTGCATTCGATTTACGAAACCCGTGCTTGCATGCTGTCTCATTATTTCAGGTGGTGGGTTTGCAATTTTATCCTAATGCTTTTCTTATATCAACGTCTACCTGTACTATCTTCTATAAAATTGCACACGTCGCTGAAGTTAATTTCGATAACATTCTCGCGTTTGTGGCATTTTCTTAAAATAAATTTTCTGACCTCTTGAACTTATCATGGATTTGTTCGTAATCAATTTGTTATACGTCCATCTAATGAAGGGTTATCCGCGGTATCTGTAAGCATTATCTGATTTATTTTATTTCATCTTGTAGTTGCAAGTGATTGCCTGTTGCTTGATATCCCCGGTGTGGCTGCGCTTGATGTGAATGTTGACAAGGTGCCTAACTGTCTATTACCCACTACCTCGTTCATACTGGCTCTAGGAGACAGCTGGTCGTTGCTGAAAGGGACGGGGTGCACGGTCCTTATGGCTGTGTTAGGATCAGGTAAACTACGGGGTAAACTAGCAACTGAAGCGATCAATAGTACTGGTTCACTAGCGGTTTCGTTGTCGTGTCGGGCGTGATCAGCCAATAGGAGACATAATATGTGATGGATCATGCTGAATCTGACGTAAGGAGGTTTCACTACCTCGCAAACTACCACGCGAAAAAAGTGGTAATAAGAAGCGGATTGGTTGTTTATGTTGAGGCTGCAACCCTTGAAGGCTGTTGGAAGAGGAGCTTTGAAGGCTTACAATAGCGAGATGACATCTAAGTGAACGGTAATTAGAAGCAGATTGGTTGCTTTGTTGAGGATGCAACCCTTGCAGGCTGTTGGAAGGGAACCGTTTAACGCATACGGGTGGAGTGTACGACTGCATTCCATGCCCGCTTGCCTATCTGGCCACAAATGATACAGTATGCATAGTGTAGTCGTGCAACTGCGAGCAATCTGGAGAACCGATACGTGTGCGATTTCGTTTTGGAAATGCGTGTGATTGTTAAGGTAGTGTGAGGTGATCAGAAACAATGCAGTACTTCGTATGAAGGAGGTAAAGCTAGGACTTGTCCGCAAATAGAAATTTTAAAGCCTTTACAGCTACAAGGTTCCTGGGCTGTGTTGTTTCAGTTGATCGTACACTCATGTGAATAGTGTAGCTACGTACTGTTGATGTAGTCGGCGAATTGTATACTAAGGTCCAATTCATTGGGTAGGTAAGACCATCAGTGGATCTGTAGCCATTGTTCCAACTAGCAGGGCTCCCAGTGTGGCAGTGACACGACATTAGTGAGTGTTCGTCCGTCTCCACACCTGTGGGTCACTTCGGTAATCAGTTACCGCTTCAGAACCCATGAATCTGGTGGGGTTTAAAGGTTGTAGATTTATCTCAATCCTGCGTTTAACTATGATATTTACGTCTCACTTCCATGTGAGTGATGAGCTTGAAATACCAAGTGACCCTACGGTCCTGATATGACTGCCAACGAGCATTGCATACGCATGGTAAGCATAGGGTTCGGAGCAATCTTCCTCCTTCAACAATGCCTCCGGAATTACCTACTTTCCAATGGCACAATGTTTCCGAGTAGTTGCCAAGTCGATAACAACGTGCGTCACGGAGTGCACACATAACTGCTTCTAAGTCCGGCTGAAACAGTGGTCCATAGCAGGACTAGTGGGCACAGTTGACTTTGTAAATGATTGCAAACATGCTGTAGGAACGCCCGTGTGTGAGACAACAGTGTTTGTCTGTTCCAAGTAATCACCTGAATTACCGGAGTAAAATGCGTGCGTCGCCACTAATTATCAGCGCTTTTTCAAGCAGGATAATGTGGCATGTATAAATACGGTAGTCAATGTAGCCCCTTTAGGTGTTTCTTTGTTGAGTAATGCCGATTTCATGAGGATAGCATTCCAATCCATGGACGTAATAGGGAGGTTCCATCTGCATTGACTGTGCTGCTAATCGCGCCATTCGGAGAGCCACTTGTCAAAGCGTTTCAACACCTAAGGGCGATCATATGGAAGTGAAGCCTAATTATCCTATGAATACATAGGTTCCTATGAGCTTTAAATAACGCCATACATGGAGACACTGAAGCGATAACTGGTTAACAAAGTCGCCCATGGGTGTGGAGACAAACGAACATCCACTAACGTCGTGTCAACGCCACACTTGGAATCCTCTCAGTTTGTGTTTAGTCATCAACTGTGATGGAAGTAAGCACCCATAGAACTTTCGTTGTTCAGCTTCAGGTTGGTCTACCAACTTCAATGGGAACAATGTCCCCATGAATCACGGGCAATGCTGATCTTCAGCAAAGCAAAGATTCCCATTTCATTAATATGAATCAATATCAGAAATCATTTCAGGGTAAAGAATTCTTTTCGGTAAATCTCATCAGACCCAAACTTTTACATAACAGTGATTGTGGATATAGCGTCAACTGGGGCTGGGATTGACTTCTTGACTGTTTGAATGACCAAAATCGATAACTTGTGACAGAGATAGAGATGGTAGACCAAGTAAACTAAATAAACATATGTACACAATTCTCATTAATACAAGGTAGTTAAGTAGGTAAGCTGACGTCCAAATAACTAAGTAACGGTGTCCGTTGGCCAAGGTAGTAATATCGGCCGTATAAATCGTTTTTGGACACATAATTCCGGCTTTAGATGGTGAATGTACATAGCCTCGGCGATGGCTAAGAGCTGTTTGCGGAATCCTTGGGAGAAGTGTTCAGGTAATGAGTAAATGACTTTGAAGTCATTTGTAAAAGTTTGGGTCTGATGAGATTTACCGAAAAGAATTCTTTACCCTGAAATGATTTCTGATATTGATTCATAACAATGTCCCCCATGGTCGTCGCAATAACAATCGCACAAAATTGTCTAATCGCCAAGCAGCCATTGCTGATTCAGCTTTGGGTGTGCGGTGTCCAAGCCACGGCGCATGCCTGACCAACCGTAAATGCAGGCCTGCCTCAGTCCCTCCAATCTCAGGGATTGAGGAATATCAGTCAGAAGATTGCCTGTCTACACCACCATGGTTAGGCCGCTGAATAAGCCACCACTAGGTAGCGGCTAACGATCACTAAGTATAGACCGTTTCATGTGGTGGTTAGTATGTCTGTTCGCACTGGTTACGATGTAAGCTTCGGATCATGTGGTAGCTAGGATCTCCTCCTTAGACAGGCATCTCAGGTTGCCCATTGGACGGTTTCAGTTTGGAGTCCAATCATCGAGGTTTATTTCAGATGGGCATCACGACAGCACAAAAGGTGGTGTTGGACCACTTTCATTGGATTGCCTGTCGCTTATGCTTGGGGTTTCGAACCGGTGTTCCATTGGCTAACGTCCTAGGACCAACGAGAGTGTCAACGAGGCGAAAACAGTGTTCTTAGCCTCGCTAACTTGAAAGCATTGCACGCGGTTTCGGAAATCTGTCATGCTAAAAGCTTGGTACAATGCGCTAACCTGCCCGTAAAATTGTATAGTTTCAGCACACTTACAAACGCGGGGAGTCGCTCCCGCCCTGTCGACAAGCACATGCCTAACCAAGCGGTCAAGCCCAGTTCATCAGCTTCCATTTGGAGCCATCGATCCTCCCTCAGATTGGCATGCCTCAATGTACGCACATTGCTACAGATCGGTCAACAGACAGCACTTGCAGAGACATTAGAGTCCTTCTCGATCGATATACGTTGCTTAGCGGAAAATTGCTTGCAAGGCTCGAGCTCTGTGCTAGCTTTGCGATCCCCTTCAGATGACAAAAAGCATTACCTTCTCTATTTCTCTATATGTGAAGATGTTTGCTTATTCCTTGCGAGCACTAACTTCCGACGCAAGATCCATCGGACGGTGATATGGCGCCCACCAGCCTCGAACTAGCAATGGACGCAAATCGATCACATCGCGATCAGTTTCCGCTGGAGAGGCTGCGTCCAGAATTGTCACTCGATTTGAAGCCCACGCATAGACACTGACCATGCACATGCATGTGCAGATCTGCGGGTGCGTTTTGGCGGATGCCCAAGACGACCCAGTGAGCGCATTGACACCATCCAACAGGTGAAGCCAGCTGTTCTGATTTTGTATCGGAGTACGCTGACTTGCGACCTGAGTAAGCGTTCAGTGAATACGATTGCAGGTCACTGGTCGCATGTTGACCAGACCATACTAACAACATGCAAATCCGCATATGTTAATTCGAATCGCCAACATAGACATTGGATCTCTTCGCACTCTGTGGTGCATATCGATGCTCGCCGACACAGGCTGGCTGGAAGCGAACACAAGGAAACTCGCGAAACCTCCGTGCTAGCCTGAACAGAAATCGTGAAGCCTGGTGGTCTCATCATGCGTCAGAGATGGAAGTGGCCACTGCCTTTGGGGTAACCATCGAAAGTTATTCCGTCAGATACTAGAAACGGGTAACAGGAGACCTGTCAGTGAAACTATACGCGACGAGAGTGAACAGCGTATCCACAACTTGTCAAAACGCTTGGAGGGTTGGGCTGAGCAGTTTGAAAGGCAATTTAATTGATGCGAATTGTCAAGTTTTTCGCCGGCCACTGATCGCCCTGCCCCTTGGGCTGTCCCTTTGGATCCACCCTCTCGCTCAAAAGTCGAACGTGAGATCGGACTGCTGAAGTGGAATAAAGCCGCGGGGCCAGACGATCTACAGCCCTCTTCAAATTCGGGGAACCTGCTCTTGTGGATGATTTACACGACTTACTAAGGAAAATATGGAGCAGAAAACTGTCCCGACAGATTGGTACCACACCGTTATAGTCCCGTTTCAAGGGAGGCTCAAAATCAGGATGCGGCAATCATAGAGGAATCAGTCTGATCTCCATCGCCTTGAAATTGCATACCTCTGCAAACATTCTCAGACTGACTGGCACTCGTGAAAGCCAGATGCGTGAGGAACAAGCCGGGTTTCGTCGAGGTAGAGGCTGCATCGACCACATCTTCGCTTTAGGTTAATTGTTGAAACACTGTTAATGGGACGGAACCAGCCACTGAGAGCGTTTTACGCTGAGGGCTATTGATTTGGCCATAAATTTAATGTACCGTTAGTTGGACGTTAAGCAAAATATACTTTCCAGCCGTACGCCGGTCTCCTGCTTTGGGAAGTCGGGCTGATCAGAGTGCACGCTAGCAGCAGGTCATCGGTAGGTCAGCCGAAACCATAACATATATTTTTGGCGACGGAAGGTAGTGGATCAAGATGTCAATTTCAGCGGAAGACCTGAAAATCATTTTGTTGCAGCAACAGCAGCAATTTGAAACAGCACAGCTGCGTATGATTGAAACCCTCACCCAAATGTTATCTGTGCAGCCTACGGTCGTTCAAAACAATGGGAAGCCTTCGGCGGATGCGATGATCAGTAGTGTTAATGAGTTCATATTCGATCCTGACTCAGGATTAATATTCGATGCGTGGTTCAGGCGCTATGAAGATGTTTTCAGGGCAGAGTTGTCAGGTCTCGATGATGCATCTAAAGTTCGCCTTTTGTTACGAAAACTCGGAACGGTTGAACATGACAGATACATTAACTACATTTTGCCAAACAACGCGCATGATTTCAGCTTTGATGATACAGTTGCTCGACTCACAGCGTTGTTTGGAGACCAGTCGTCCCTTTTCAATAACCGATACAATTGTCTAAAGCTATGCAAAAAGGACAATGACAGTCTTATTTCTCACGCGGCGATAGTCAAACGTGAATGCCAGAAATTCAAACTGAAGTCGCTCACGGAAGACCAGTTCGAGTGTTTGATACTAGTATGCAGTCTACAGTCCCCAAAAGATGCCGAGATACGAACGAGAATACTTGGTATGTTGGAACGCGACACAGATGTTACATTACAAAACGCCATTGCTGAAGCCCAAAGAATCATGAATTTAAAGCACGATACGGCTATGGTGGAAGATTCGAGAGCACATTCCGCAGATATATCTGTCCAGCAAATTTCAGGAAACAACCCACCGACCGCTCAACCTAGCAGATATCCACAATCCAAACCCCCATCACCTTGCTGGCAATGCGGAGGATGGCATTTTGTGAGATGGTGTCCTTTCAGCAAACATGTTTGTCAAAGGTGCTTTAGACGGGGGCACAAGGAGACCCACTGCAGATTCAAAACATCATTTAGATCGTCATGTGATACTCGAAAAGCAGGTTACCGAAGGTTCGCGACAAGAGTAAACGCTAACTATACGGACGATGTTAAAGATAGAAGAAAGTTCGTCACTATTACCATCAACGGAAGAGTAGCGCGTCTGCAGATTGATACGGCTTCCGATATTACAGTCATTACGGAAAACTTGTGGAAAGCTATCGGTTCACCTGACATTAAACCAACTAACCATAAAGCGAAGAGCGCATCAGGTACGAGTCTAAACTTGATCGGTCAGATTGAATGTGCGTGTCGCTTTGCCAACTTCACCGCTTGGGGAACTATTTTCGTCACAACACACAAGAATTTGAACCTCCTTGGATTAGACTGGATTGAGCGATTCAACCTCTTAGATGTTCCCATTAATCAAATCTGTGCAAGTGTACACTTACACAAAGCAAAAGTCCCCAAGGCAATGGCAATCGAACAAATTCGAGAGAAATATGCACCTGTTTTCCGTGAAGGACTTGGTAAGTGTACAAAGTTGCAAGCCTCATTGTCCTTAAAACCCGATGCTGTTCCTGTTTTCCGTGCAAAGCGGCCAGTACCTTACGCAGCAGTCCCAATTATTGACCAGGAACTTGATCGTTTGGAGAAACTTGGGGTTATCTATGCAGTGAACTACTCTTCTTGGGCGGCTCCAAGTGTGGTTGTCAAGAAGCCGAACGGCCAGATCCGAATATGTGCCGACTTTTCTACTGGGCTGAATGGAGCGTTAAACACGCATCAGTATCCTCTGCCAGTCCCAGATGATTTGTTCTCGAAACTAAATGGGGGTCAGTGTTTTGCCAAGCTAGATCTATCGGATGCGTACTTACAAATAGAAGTTGATGAAGCTTCTAGAGAATTACTGACGATAAATACGCACCGAGGTTTGTATCAGTATCATCGACTTCCATTCGGAGTTAAGTCCGCGCCAGCAATTTTCCAGCAAATCATGGATACTATGCTAACAGATGTAGATGGTGCTGCCGCATATTTGGACGATATCATTGTCGTCGGAACTAACCCAGATGACCTTTTCAGAAAGCTGCACTTAGTACTTGATCGCATACAAGAGTACGGATTTAGACTTCGCCCAGAAAAGTGCACGTTTTTCATGGACTCCATTAATTTTCTTGGCTTCATAATTGACAAGAACGGTAGACGTCCAGATCCGTCAAACATTGATGCTATAAAAAAGATGCCACCTCCCAAAGATGTGCCTACTCTGAGGTCCTTCTTAGGACTCGTCAGTCATTACAGTCAATTTCTGCCACATATGCACAGCGTGCGTGGACCACTCAATGAGTTACTCACCAAGGACAAACGTTGGCACTGGTCCGAAGATTGTCAGAAGTCCTTTGAGGAGGTAAAGCGAATGCTGTGTTCTGACCTTATGCTGACACATTACGACCCTACACTTGAAATCGTGGTGGCGGCAGACGCTTCGAAGTATGGCGTGGGTGCAGTTATCTCTCATAAGTTTGCTGACGGATCGGAAAAAGCGATCGCACACGCAGCTCGATCACTGTCGCCAGCCGAAAAGAATTACGGGCAGATAGAGAAAGAGGCATTAGCGATAGTCTTTGCAATAAAGAAATTTCACAAAATGTTGTATGGCAGGAGGTTTACCCTGCTTACCGACCATAAACCACTCCTAGCCATATTTGGATTAAAGTCCGGTATACCCGTTTATACCGCGAACAGACTGCAGCGTTGGGCCACGGCCTTACTCGCCTATGATTTTGCGGTGAAGTACACGGCTACAAAGGACATAGGTCAAGCAGACGCACTTTCCCGGTTATTGGAGCTACAACAGCATCAGCAGGAAGAACCTATAATTGCAGCAATCTCCCTTGAATCAGAGGTCAACCAGGTCTTGATGGAGAATTTTAGGAAGCTTCCCGTGACGTTCGACATGGTACGTGACGCAACTGTGCGAGATCCCCTCTTGCGCCAGGTAATCAAATTTCACACTACGCAGTGGCCAAGTGATACTCTATCCGGAGAGCTACAAATTCTCTCTCGGAGAAAGGACGAACTTTCGATCGTAAATGGGTGTTTACTTTTGGCCGAGAGAATTGTCATACCCAAAGAACTTCGCCAAACAGTCCTTCAGCAATTTCATCGGGCACATCCTGGAATTAACAGAATGAAAAGCATTGCTCGGAGTTTTGTCTACTGGCCAAACATTGATTCGGAACTCGAGCAACTAGTTAAGTCATGTCCCAGATGCGCGCTTGCTAGTAAAGCACCGAGAAAAGCTGACTTAGCTTCCTGGCCGTTGGCAACAAAACAGTGGGAACGCGTGCACGCTGATTTCTTTGGTCCCCTAAACGGTCAGCAGTACCTAATAGTTGTTGATTCCTATAGCAAATGGCCTGAGGTCTTCTGTATGGAGCGTGCGACAAGTGGTGCAACAATTAACATTTTGAGGAGACTTTTCAGTCAACACGGAATACCAGAAACCTTGGTCACTGACAATGGTTCTCAGTTCACTTCTTCCCAATTTGCCGAATACTGCGCACAGCATGGTATCACGCATCTACGGTCGCCACCGTTTCACCCTCAGTCAAATGGACAAGCAGAGCGCTTCGTCGACACGTTTAAGCGATCGCTACTAAAGATGCAGGGGGAAGGAACCACACAGGAGATACTTGATACATTTTTGCTCGTGTACAGATCAACTTCAAATCCCCAAGTACCAAACCAGTTGTCGCCGGCAGAAGCACTAATGGGAAGAAAACTCCGTACTGTGAATTCCCTGCTAACTCCGAGGTGTACTAATGAGCAAGAAAGGAACGTTCGGATGGAGCAGTACTACAACGAGCGACACAGAACTCAAGCACGCCGCTTTTACCCCGGACAGCGTGTCTTAGTAAGAGACTATCGCGCGGGAAACCCGCAATGGGTGGTAGGATCGATACGGAGAAATATTGGACAGGTGCTATATGAGGTTAATGTGGGTAATTTGATTTGGACCAGGCATTCCAATCAGCTGCGACCAACTAGCATCCCTGCGGGCACAAGCGCTCGGTTACTACCGTTAGATATTCTACTAGAGAGTTTCGACATGCCATCTAATCCCAAAGCAATTCGGATGCATCCCGCACAGAAGTCTCAGAGGAACCGAAGGTCCAGACCCGGCGCTGTACTGATCGACTACGGAGACCTGTCGTAAGAATGCAGTTGAATCCAAAAATGAAGTCTTATGTCAACTTTTGCGGGGGAAGGTGTTAATGGGACGGGACCAGCCAATGAGAGCGTTTTACGCTGAGGGCTATTGATTTGGCCATAAATTGAATGTACCGTTAGTTGGACGTTAAGCAAAATATACTTGCCAGCCGTACGCCGGTCTCCTGCTTTGGGAAGTCGGGCTGATCAGAGTGCACGCTAGCAGCAGGTCATCGGTAGGTCAGCCGAACCATAACA
>CALYDF020009913.1:0-10783 GCA_944474145.2 Dicrocoelium dendriticum
ACAGGACGACGTGCTGGGTCCGAAGCCACTAGATTTGCGTTCCGAACACAACACGCTCAGCTTGCAGACCGGAGCAAAACGCCCCCGAATTAAGATCGAACACGGGCAAATAAAGTTACCGAGGCACAGAACCATTGAGCTACGGAAGGAACACGTGGACCCCTATTAACCGGCTACAAAAAAGACGAGATGGCAATTTTAGGCGGGAGCCAAGTTCAAGTTCAATTTGGACAGGAACGGTAGGAGAATTCCCATGTGTGTTCCTTCTTCAATGCGTCGTTGAACCAGGATGGAGTTCGCGGGAGCGGTTTGGAGCCGAGAGGAGCCAAATCAATACACACGAATCACATAACGGTCAACCAATCAATGCCCACGCGGCCTGCACTAGCAGTCCCCACTGTACCGGCCACGTGAATAGAATAAAGGTTAAGAGAAGGGAACCAACAAAAACAAAATAATGGTAATTGTAGTACAGGAGAGAATGTGTGGTTAAGACAATAATAGTAATAGATGTGAGAAGCCAAGGAAATAGATGTAGAAGTTAAGAACTAAACGGAAAGGTCTGAAACTGTAACCCAAGGGCGTCGAGTCGATGTTCAAACTCCTTCACCGTTGGTGCTAACACTACTTCGCTGGGTAGTGCGTTCCATGAGTCGATGACCCTGCGTGACAACCGAACGTCAGCTCTAACGTGATCAGATCTAGGCTTATGCAACTTCAGAGGGTGACCACGAAGAGATGACATCTGAGCCGGCTGGAACAGTCCAGTTAGATCAGGCCCAATCTTGTTGGTCAATATACGGTACGTAAGAATCAGGTCTCCCCGAAGGCGCCTATAGTGCAGCGAAAACATCTGCAACCTGAGCAGCCTATCGGGATATGAGAGATGCCTCAATCCTTGTACCATTTTCGTACCAACCCTCAGAACTCGTTCAAGTGTCATCTTATCGCGTACCAAGCATGGAGGACAGGCCTGCACGCAGTACTCCAAGTATGGCCTGACGAAGGCTGAGAACAATATAACGAACATTTCATTTGTTATAATGCCGAATGACCTGCGGATCATCCACAGCATTCGGAAACCCTTACGGGTAGCATTTGTCCAGTTCTCGCTGGATTTGAAGTCAGAGGATAAAGAGATACCCAAGTCAGTTTGTTCAGTCACTTGACGCAATACATTTCCGCCAAGTACGTAAGAAGTTGTGGGAGTGCTTGATCCTATGCGCAGGACCGAACACTTTGCAAGATTGACTGGCAGCTGCCACAATTCTGACCACTCCCAAAGCTTGTCCAGAGCTGTCTGTAAAGCCGTGGGCCCAACAGAATCGCTCACTGTATTCCAAAATTTTAAGTCATCCGCAAACATAAGGGATGGTACCTTAAGCTTCTCAGGGAGGTCATTGACATACAATGTAAACAGTAGAGGTCCGAGAACCGACCCCTGAGGAACACCACTCAGAACGGCTTGTCTGAAAGACAGCCCGGAACCCACTCGGACGCTCATCTGCCTTCCTTCCAGGAAAGCCGAAATCCACTTCAATACTTGGCCTGAAACGCCGTAGGATTCTAGTTTAAACAAAAGACGGCAATGCGGTACGGTGTCAAAGGCTTTAGAAAAGTCGATGAACAACACATCCGCTGCCTGTCCTTGGTCCACAGCCTCAGCCCAGCACTCTCGGGCTACCAACATGTTAGTCAAACAGGAGTGGCCTCTGCGGAAACCATGTTGAGACGGGTTGAGCAAACTGAACTTAGCTAAGTGCTTTTCCAGAGCATCTCTTACAAGCTTCTCTAATACTTTCACCAGTACGCTTGTTAGGCTAACCGGTCTATAATTTTCAGGTAAGTGCCTATCACCCTTTTTGAAAATAGGGCACACGATAGCATCTCTCCAGTCAGCAGGTAGGGAGCAGCTACGAAGAGACTTCTCAAAGATACACTTAATCGGTTTACACAGCAACCCAGCCAGCTCGTACAAAAGTTTGGGATGGAGGGCATCTATCCCGGCAGCTTTTGTGGGATTTAGGTCACGCAGGAGCTTGAGTACCTGAGCTTCCGAGATGGAAAGGTCCATCAGAAAGGAGTCTAAGGGTATCTTTGCTTGCAATTGGATATTAGGCAATGGAGATTCATGAACAAACGACCTAGCATACTGTTCTGCAAGTAAGCAGGCCTTGGCCTGATCGGTTGATACTTCAGTGCCGTCAGGTCCAAAGAGCACAGGGATAGGCGGATTTGCATTGCATCTCCGTTTGACATAGCCAAAGAACCGTTTCGGGTTTGTTGATGCAGATCGAGCTAGCGCTAGTTCATATCTCAAGCGTGCGGCCCGCAGATGTTGTTTACATGCATTTCGCACGCTTCGGTAGCGATGATGGGTACTTTCTGAGGGAGCTGATACGTAAGTCCTCCAACACCTGGATCGCCTACTGAGCATCCTGCGCGCCTCAGAGTCAAACCAAGGGGGCTTTGCCCCTACTTTATTCCTCGCTGAGATTGGAATGTGGGGGAGGGAAATCTCGCAAAGAAAGGACTTGAACTTGTCCCAAGCAACCTGGACGGTGTCATCCTCTGACATGATACAGGGTTGATTTGCAGCCTTGTCCCTGATGGCTTGAAAATCAGCGCGCCAGATATTTGGCCTTCTGACCATACACTCTTCACGTCCCCGACTTAAGGCGCATTTGAATAAGAGGCAGACGTGATCACTAGAGCCCAAGGGAGCAGCATACACTACATCTCGTACAAAGTCCAGCGATTTCGCAAAGATGAGGTCTAAAATGGAAGGCTTTTGGCCCTCCATGAACCTAGTTGGGCTTTGTACAAACTGATGAAGGGATGCTTGTAAGGATAGGTCAAGGAGATCATTAGAAAAACGTCCAGTCGCCGCAGTGCAGAAATTGCGCCAATCCACCTCAGGAACATTAAAATCACCCATAACAAGACATCTATTTGTCGTGTGAGTACGAATGAAATCAATGAGCCTGCTTGACGTACTTTCGGGGCTTCTGTATACTAACACAATCTTGAATTGCGTGAAAGAAGCGCAAACATCTACCGCAAGCGCCTCGGCAGTTACATCAGGGGAACTGAAAGAATATGTTCGTGAAATAGTCAAGGTGGATTTGACGTACAAAGCAACTCCACCTCCGCGACAGCATGAGGCGCGATCAGCTCGCAGAAGGGTATAACCAGGCAAACACATTTCACTGTCCAGGATATCGGAGAACAGCCACGTCTCAGTGAAAGCGAGTACGTCTGGCCGGGAACTTTCTACAAGAGTGCCAATCTCGCACATCTTGTTCCTCAGACTATATAGGTTCATGGGATTGTAGAGAGCAGAAGGAGGAATCCTTTGTCAGCTCCATCGCTTCCCAATCATTGTGTGGAGGCCGCGATTCGATGTTATGCGGTAATCCACAAGGGACCTTGACAGCTACACTGGAAACTGCAAGGACCCATCGTACTCAAAAGATAAGAGTCTAACATTCGCTTGAAACATTCCTCCGTCTGGGCCTCGACCACATACGCACGTTGCTGAGGACTACTTTAAGCAAATTGGGATCGTGAGCCGGGGATCGGGTGCCACCAGAACGGGCTCTGAAAGGGCGGAAGTAGACCTCCGGCTCACCACCCGAAAACCCACCAATCGAAGACCAGTTTCACCCGCCTCGGCGACAAGCTTTGAGGTCCTTTATGGCGGCCTTCAATTTCAACCTATCAGTCAATGGGAGGTCAGGTTGCATACTGACCCCAGAACCCTTGAGTTTAAAAGCGAAACGCAGAAGCGTATTACGCTCGTCCGGTGTTCAGTTCAGTTCAGTTCAGATGGGGACTGGAACGATAGGAAAAACCCGTGAGTGTTCCATCTTGAGTGGATCGTTGAGCCAGGAATTGATGAAGTGCTCAGTTATTGATGGATCTAAAACGGAAACACCCGTATCGCACCCTGGCCAACCAGTTAATGCCCACGTTTCCTGCCCTAGCAGTCCCTGCTGTGGCAGTCACGTGAAGTAAGCAAAGGATAGGAAGAGAAATCGAAGGTACAGAATAGGGAAGTGCACTTAAATAAGAAAATAATACCAATACGTGAAGAAAAGTAGAGAAAAGAAAATCGAAGTACGAAGATGCGAGTTACTCAGGAAAATGGAAAGGTTTCGTGTTGCCACCCAAGAGCGTCAAGTTGCCGCTCAAACCCCTTAACCGTAGATTCCCTGATAACACTTTCCGGAAGCATGTTCCAGCGGTCGATAACTCGGCGTGACAGCCGGATTTCCGCCCTAATCCGATCGGACCGCGGTTTGTCCAGCTTCAACGAATGACCGCGTAGAACAGACAATCTAGCGGGACTGAATAGCCAAGACAAATCTGGACCAACCTTCCCAGTCAAGATACGGTAGGTTAGGATTAGGTCTCCTCTAAGCCTTCGGTAGTGCATTGAATGCATTCCCAAACTAAGTAGACGCTCGGGGTACGTCCGTCCCCGTAATCCCTCGACTAACCTAGTACCCACTCGTAAAACCCTCTCTAGCTCCATTTTGTCCCGGACGAGGCAGGGCGGACAAGCCTGGACGCAGTATTCCAGATGAGGCCGAACGAAAGCCGAGAACAGCCTCGTAAAGATGCCGCCCGTCAAGACTCCGAAAGAACGTCGGATTAACCACAACATGCGGAAACCTCTGCTTGCGGCCTTCTTCCAGTTGTCGCCGGAGTGTAACGCCGAAGAGTGTACGACGCCTAGGTCAGCCTGGCTAGATACACGGGGGAGTTCGACCCCACCGACCAAGTACTTCGCAGGAGGACAACCTCCTCCAATTCGAAGAACGGAGCACTTTGCCTGATTTATGGGCAGTAACCATAAAGTAGACCAGTCCCAAAGCTTATCCAATGCTCGCTGAATAGCTTCGGAACCCCCAGGAACATCAACAATGTTCCACAGCTTCAGGTCATCAGCAAATAGCAGCGATGGTACCTCAAGCTCCGTGGGTAGGTCATTCACATAGATAGAGAACAACAGCGGTCCAAGGACCGAGCCCTGCGGCACGCCGCTGAGGACAGACTGCCTAAATGACAGACCCCGGCCTACCCGTACACATTGTTCTCTACCCTCCAAGAAGGCAGTCACCCAATGAAGGGCGCGGCCAGATACCCCGTAGGAGGACAGCTTTTGCGCGAGCCTCAAATGGGGTACCTTGTCAAATGCCTTCGAAAAGTCGACGAAAAGCACGTCCAGCGTGTGGCCGTTATCCACTGCATCCGCCCAATTTTCGCGAGCCACCAACAGATTCGTCAGACACGAAAATCCCTTCCGGAATCCGTGTTGTACATTGCTAAGTAGATTAAATCTACTCAGATGACTCTCCAATGAATCTCTCACCAGTTTCTCGAGGAGTTTGACTACTACACTCGTCAGACTAACTGGCCTGTAATTTGCAGGCAGACCCCTGTCCCCATGTTTAAAGATGGGACAGATGACAGCTTCCTTCCATTCGGAAGGCAATGCACAACTGTCAAGCGATTTCTGAAACACAATAGCGAGCGGTCCACTTAGTTCCGCAGCCAACTCATGCAACAGTTTCGGGTGAATTAAATCAGGCCCAGAGGCCTTAGAAGGGTTCAGCCCTTGTAACAGCCTACGAACTGCAGTCTCCGCTACAATAAATTCAGATAGTTCTGAACCCTCTGGGGTCCTGCAAACCAGCTCAACGCCTGTCAAAGAGGTTTCCCTTACAAACGCTGCCGCATATTGCCCACTGAGTACGCAGGCCTTGTCATAATCCGTATGCGCATGAGTACCGTCATCACGCATCAATACTGGAATTGACATGTTCGAACCGCAGCGCCTTTTGACATAAGCGAAGAATCTTTTTGGATTCTCTGAAGCTTCGTCCGCTAACCCTTTTTCAAAATTGAGCCGAGCATCCCTTAGGTGTTGCTTACACCTATTTCTAGCTTTACGGTACCTGTCATAAGTATCGGTAGACGGAGCGTCTCGGTAAGTCCGCCAACATCTAGACCTCTTTGTGAGCAGATGCCTGCCAGTGGGATCTATCCAGGGCGGCTGTGCTCGGGCCTCCTTTCTCCTTGTGACTGGTATGAAGGGAGCAGAGACCTCTGTGAGGTAGGACTTAAATTTATCCCAGGCAACCTGGACAGTATCGTCGTCTGAGATCTCACAATGGAAACCAGAAGCCTTGGCTCTCATTGATTGATAGTCTGCTTGCCATATGTTCGGGCGAGACTCAACCGTACTCTGGTAGCGTCTAGACAGAGTACAATTGAAGAGCAAACAAACATGATCACTGGAACCCAGTGGAGGTCCGTAAGTAATGTCATCAACAAAATCGAGTGACTTAGCGAATACAAGGTCTAAGATAGACGGTACTTGGGCGTCCATGTACCTAGTGGGGAGGTCAATGAACTGGTGCAAAGATACTTGGAGCGTAAGTTCAAGCAGATCAGCGCCAAATGTGCCTGACGCTGAGTCGCAAGAAAGATCTGCCCAGCAAATCTCTGGGAGGTTGAAGTCGCCCATCACCAAACACTTATTTGCGGACTGGGAGCGAATGAATTCAAGTACCTCTTTGGATACGCTCCCAGGGCTTCTATACACAATTACAACTGTAACCTGAGCCGAGGAGGTGCTAATAACAGCCGATAGAGCTTCAACAGTTTTGTCTGCCGACTGAAATAAGCAAGTCTTCAAAACGTCCAGTTTACAGCTCACATAAAGAGCGACGCCCCCTCCCTGTCGGCCAGCAGAGCGATCGCATCTAAATAGTGCGTAGCCAGATAGATGTACTTCACCATCCGTGATGTCCTGAGACAGCCACGTTTCAGTGAATGCGAGTATATCGGGATGAGACCCATCTACAAGCAGACCTAACTCGTACACCTTATTCCTTAGGCTGCGCACATTACTTAGCACTATCTGAAGTTTTTCGTTAGATCCAGACCTGGGTCGTGCGCTACCAGTACTGGCACTGGTAGGGCGGAAAAGGACCGCCGGCTGACCACCCGAAAACCCACTAACCGGAGACCTTGTTCACCGGCCGCTCGCCTGCTTTTGAGGTCCTTGATGGCCTCCCTTAGCTTCAGCCTATCGGCTAGCGGAAGGTCCGGCTGAACGCTAATATTTGTACCTTTCAGCTTAAACGCAAACCGCATGAGAGCATTGCGTTCCTCCGGGGTAGAGAGTACCACACGAAGTAGCCGCGGTCGCGGGTTTGGTACGTTAACTGGGACGTTCCCCAGTCTAATCAGCTTCCTGACAGTAACGCCTGGAAAACCAGGCGGAAGAAGCTTCGTTACGCACATTTTAAACCATTGAAGGTCGTCCAACATGCGATCAGCGGGAAGGACAGCAGTAGATTCAGCCGCGTTACGGAATATAACGCTACTATCCGTGAAAGAATCGCCACGACGGGGTGTATTAACCCCACGGGTCTTTGATTCGGCACTCGGAGCAGGTGGCTTCACTACTGGTGATGGGACTGTCTTTAGCCCCTCCGATGATGTAGCAACGGCAGCGTATGTTTTTCGCTCCATTGTCGATGTCTTACTTTTGTTAGGGTCATCGATTTCACCGGAAGGCTTTATAGCAGATTTTATCTGCTTTTTCTTCTTGATAACAGGAGTAGGGTCCCGTGAGGCTTTTTCGCTTTGAGCAGAATCAAGCACACCTTCAGAATATGTCTTCTCGGTGAGAACCGAGATTTCCGGCAACTTCGGCTGATAAGTAGTGCGTGTTGTGATCTTCGCCTTCGCACAACCTTCAGACGGTTTGCCAAGTAACGACACTTGGCTTGTTTCCGGTGCCGAGACAACTTCTTGTTTAGCAGAGAGCTTACGAGGTTTCCTGGCTCTTCTTCGCTTAACTCGAAGTGACCCTTGAACCAGCAATTCGGCGTCGATCAGCGTAGGTGTAGATACGACGTCCGAAGCTGCTTCATTTTGGTGGTCGGTAGCCATCTGGACCGGTGACATAATGATAGGTGCCACAAGCTGATCATCAGTGTAAGCGATCAAATCTGCTTTGTTGGAGACCGGAAGCGTCGTCATAAGCAGATCAATCTTATAGCGAAGATCAGAGAGCATCGAGAACGAACGCTCTACATTTCGCAGCCGGGTATCAAGAGATTCATCTCTCGTACGAAAGGCTGAGCGGCCTTGCCGGCGGCTGCAGCAATTGGCACAACTGAACAGCAACTTTTCGCTAGAGGCCAGCGCTGCGTACTGCTCGGTATTTAGCTCCGTACAAAGCTGATGGTACCATCGGTTGCAGACATCGCATTGCATACCGCCTGAATCGTCAGTTACTGGTACATTGCAGCTTGGTCCGCCACATAGTGCGATAACCTCAGAATCCGAGCCATCAGGAACAACAGCCTCGGTGCATTGCGAGACCGACATAGTGGAAAACAGAGTGATTATAACACGTATGCAATAGATAAATGACCACAGTAAAAAGGCAAAAAACTGGGTGCAAAACGGGGTTAAAACTGGGAAAAACTGGAAAAATTACCAGTAAGCGCCAAAGACGCTTTGACCAGAACCACTTTAATCGATCCAAGATATCTTGGATCAGAGGAAATTTGACAATAGTCAAATTTCGTTTCAAGTGTTTATTCAAACACTGTTTTCCACGTTAATTCAACTAAAAATCTCGATCAGTATGGCACGCCAAAAAGTCAAGTTACCGCGTAGCACTCACAGTAACTCCAGTAACAGTTGAGGTATGAATCGGATTTGAACGCGTCCAGAACAATCAGCTCTATCGTCAGGAGGCTGCCTAACCATTTGCAATTCAAGTGGGCCGAGCATGCCGCCAGAGTTATCCGCACCGAAAGAGAACCGAACTTCATTGATTTGACAGATTTCGTGGATGAAACCGCAGACGTCGTCGATACTTATTTGTCCTTTGCCGCACGTCCCTGCGGACTACCGGCCATCACCGATAGAGGCAGAAGCTTAAACTCTCGGGGATATGCCGCTTGCCTAAACATTGCCGCTTCATCAGAACGAAATTTCCCTAAATGTCTTTCCTGTGAACAACGCCACTACTTAGATCAGTGCGATGATTTCCGAAATCTCAACCTCAACAAACGTCTTGAATTCTGTCGCTCTCATAGACTGTGTCAGCTCTGTCTCAAACCGAATCATGACTTACTAAATTGTCGATCACGAAGGGATTGTGGGTCGAACCATTGTATCGCACCACCCGCTACTCCACGTTGAACGAAGCAACTTCGGAACACCAACCACTGAAGGATCCAGTCTTTCTCTCGGTCACATCGAACGCTCTGTTGTGTCACTTGGCCTGTTACCTGTGCTTGTTTCTGGGCCTGCTGGCACCATTCGAACGTTAGCCTTAATAGATAATGGATCAGATACTTCACTGATTGATTCAACATTACTTCAAGTTATCGGGGTTCAAGGGTCCGTGACGACACTTAACATTAGCACCGTTGCTGGCCGATGTCAAGTGGAATCCCAGTTGGTTAGTGTAACTGTTCATCATCATCATCATCATCATCATCATCATCATCATCATAATCATCCGCTTCATCATCAACATCATCAGCACCGTCTTCATCATCATCATCATCATCACATTATCATCATCATCATAAACATCACCAAAATTATCATAATCATCATCATCATCATCATCATCACCATCATCATCATCATCATCATCATCACATCATCATCAACATCATCATCACATCACATCATCATCAATCATCATCAACATCATCATCCATCTTCAACATCATCATCATCATCATCATCATCATCATCATCATCATCATCATCATCATCATCATCATCATCATTCATCATCATCATCAGCATCATCATCATCATCATCATCATCATCATCATCATCATCATCATCATCATCATCATCATCATCATCATCATCATCATCATCATCATCATCATCATCATCCATCATTCATCATCATCATCATCATCATCATCATCATCATCATCATCATCATCATCATCATCATCATCATCATCATCATCATCATCACATCATCATCATCATCATCATCATCATCATCGTCATCATCATCATCATCATCATCATCATCATCATCATCATCATCATCATCATCATCATTATCATCGTCATCATTATCAACATCTATATCTTCATCATATCATCATCATCATCATGCTCATCATCATCATCATCATCATCATCATCATCATCATCTCATCATCATCATCATCATCATCATCATCATCATCATCATCATCATCATCCATCATCATCATCATCATCATCATCCTCATCATCATCATCATCTCATCATCATCATCATCATCATCATCATCATCATCCTCATCATCATCATCATCATCATCATATCATCACTCATCATCATCATCATCATCAATCCATCATCATCATCATCATCATCATCATCATCATCATATCATCATCATCATCATCATCATCATCATCATCATCTTCATCATCATCATCATCATCATCATCATCATCATCATCATCATCATCATCATCATCATCAATCATCATCATCATCATCATCATCATCATTCATTATCATCATCATCATCATCATCATCATCATCATCATCATCATCATCATCATCATCATCATCATCATCATCATCATCATCATCATCATCATCATCATCATCACCTCATCAACATCCATCATCATCATCATCATCATCACCGTCATCATCATCATCATCATCATCATCATCATCATCATCATCATCATCAATACCATCAACCTCA
>CALYDF020009914.1:0-10435 GCA_944474145.2 Dicrocoelium dendriticum
CATAGTGGATCGTCTGTATGTTTGTCACTGCCCAGCATTTGACAGAGAGTAAGTATGGGACCAGGCAGCGTGGCATTCCTTTATCCGACTCTCATGACTGCTAGTGAATTGCCGCGGAATCATACACGTGAGAAGTTTGGAGACAAAGAAACTAAGACGGGTACCTGGATGTTCTTCGGACAAAGTCCTTTGAGCTTGTTGGAACATGTGGACAGCATTTGACATTCACCAGTCTGAGACAATTGTTCGGTGTCCCAAATAGGTTTGAATAAGTCGGATGAAGCAGCCGCCCCCATATTTCAGTGAAGGTGGAGAAAAGTTGTTATGTCCAACAGCCTTGTTTCGTTTAAATGCAAAGGGCCCATGTCGAATGTTATCCGTGTTGGGAGGTGTGACAGCCACCTGTTATTCTGTTTAAGGTTATTCAGCAAACGGGAGTGTCAGAAATTGTCTGATAGAACGGCCATCAAAATGCTTCACTCCACGGACGGGTCTTGGCTTCATATTTATCCTCGTGTACAATTTTTATTCGTTATGTATCCCATTCTGTGGCGTGTATGTTAGAGCTGGATATTCACACTTCAAAGGTGCATAAAACACATTCTTGACTTGACTTGAAACGAAGTGAAAACATTGGCACACATACTCGATTTTCACCAGACACGCATGGACAGACATGATCGATTAAGTACATGAGTAGAACTGCACAAGAACAGTATTGATACAAGGGAAGGAACGGTGCTTATTATGTAATCTGCGCATGCTGAATTCAAAGCCGACATTTGTCGTTTTTCTGCGAGAGACAGACATGTTGAAAATCGACTGCAGATTTTTGGAAAGCACTTTCATTTAAATCTATTAGGTAATGCAAAATATAACCTCCACCAAAAAGATTATGCATGACACAACCACAAACCTGGACGCATTACAGGCATTAATTGTATAGGAAGTTGCGTTTATAGCACATGGGTCTACATATTTTCTCAAGACTACGTTTGATGCTCCAACAGTCATCGGACATTATGTGTTTGTCGTATCATCGCTAACACGGACACGTGGTTACGCCGTGAGATAACAGATATCGAAGTCGCGCTAACAGGCATGTGTGTTGTCCGGCATGATCGAGCGAGCAAAAGTGGTGGGGTAGCCCCTACTTTCGTAATAACCTTCAGTGCGAACCCATACGTGAATCGAAAACCTAAGTTCGTGACTCCATTTGGTGTCGGCTAAGGGGAATGACGTTGGCCTAGTGGCTGTTGTTTACCGTCCACCGTCGTCTATACCTGAGATGGAATTCAAGTTGGTGGTTGCGTTCAGGCAGGTGATAAACAAGAAGTACAGCCATGCTCTAGTCGCTGGCAATTTCAACATACACGCCTTAGAATTCTAGGCCATATTGGGCAAGCAATTCAAAGCTGACCAGCAAGACCTGGTCTCAAATTTTCCGATTTATGGACACATCAGTTATCCCACCAGGTTCAGGAGAAACAGGCAATTCATATTGAACCTGATATTCACTAATGAAGAACTCATGATCGACAGAGTGCTAGTCGATACTCCGCTAGGCCGCACTGATCATGCGACGTTGCAGTTTATGTACACTTGCTATGCTGATTACCCCGAGAACAGAACTCAAACGAGGCCAACTATAACCAGCCATGATTCCTTAAGTCTACTAGTTGAAGCGACCGACTGGAGATTCCTAACCTAGGATGCACCCGATATTGTCTGGGAATGCTTCAGCAGTAAGTTTAACAACCTGGTTAGTGGAGCATCGGAAACCAAGACTATCAGTTTGAGAAACATGGTGTCTATAATACAGAGCAGGGTATGTAAATGTATCTTGATGTGTAACGCGGCGTGGTATGTTGTCCACCGTAATCAATATACCTAATTAGTGTGCGATGACAAAGTAGCTTATCAACGTGCTTTAGCCAAGTGATTAATTTCAAATCCTAAGCTTCTGTCATCATCATCATTATTATACACATCAGCTAGAGGTAGGAAAACACCTCCGCTATTGTGCCGCAATACATGAAGGAAATACATACATGGTTGGCGGCATCCGGTTTCGGATTTGCCTGTCACTGTGGCAAGCCACAGGACGCCTGCGCCTACAGAGGGACCATGGATGGCTTGCGCTGCACCACCCACAGCTCCAACCACATACCCCATATCCAGTGTAAACCCGAAGGAATAAGACCGGGAGGCATGCGGATGGGAACCACGTTTCATCAACGGAGCCGGCCCACACTCCTTCACAGGCAAACACAAGCACGCTGTATTTGGGGAATCAAGCCGCACACAAGGCGGTGGCTGGACCGTAGTCCGCTCCACACTGAGTGCATGGAACCGCTCTTTGAGCCTAGCACGGCCACAAGAACCGTGCACCCCGTCCCCTCCAGCAACGACCAACTGTCTCCTGGAGCCAGTATGAACGATGTAGTGGGTAATAGACAGGTAGGCACCTTGTCAACATACACATCAAGCGCAACCATACCAGGGATATCAAACAACAGCCATTCACTTTAAACGACAAGCTGAAATAAAATAAATCCAACAATGCATACAGATACGGTGGCATAACTCTTCGCTAAATTACCATATGAAGTAAGTTGGTTAGCAACAAATCCGTGATAAGTAAGAAATGTCCACAAGTTACTTAAAATGCTACAAACGCAACAAAATTACCGAAGATAAGCGCAATTAGTGTAAGCAACGTGGCCAGTTAATAGAACATTATTCAGGGAGGCAGAACAAACCAAATAAAGCGGAATGAAATTTAGCCAGCTTAAAAGACCTAGTTTAAGTGTAAGTTGGTTTAGCCCAACTGCGGTGAAGAAGCATCAAGAATGCAACATCAGCCTCAGCATGGGGCACGCCTCATACATGGTTGGCGGCATCCGGTTTCGGATTTGCCTGTCACTGTGGCAAGCCACAGGACGCCTGCGCCTACAGAGGGACCATGGATGGCTTGCGCTGCACCACCCACAGCTCCAACCACATACCCCATATCCAGTGTAAACCCGAAGGAATAAGACCGGGAGGCATGCGGATGGGAACCACGTTTCATCAACGGAGCCGGCCCACACTCCTTCACAGGCAAACACAAGCACGCTGTATTTGGGGAATCAACCGCACACAAGGCGGTGGCTGGACCGTAGTCCGCTCCACACTGAGTGCATGGAACCGCTCTTTGAGCCTAGCACGGCCACAAGAACCGTGCACCCCGTCCCCTCCAGCAACGACCAACTGTCTCCTGGAGCCAGTATGAACGATGTAGTGGGTAATAGACAGGTAGGCACCTTGTCAACATGCACATCAAGCGCAGCCACACCGGGGATAGCAAGCAACAGCCATTCACTTTAAACGACAAGCTGAAATAAAATAAATCCAATAATGCATACAGATACGGTGGCATAACTCTTCGCTAAGTTAGCATATGAAGTAAGTTGGTTAGCAATGAATCCGTGATAAGGAAAAAATGTCCACAAGTTACTCAAAATGCTACAAACGCAACAAAATTACCGAAGATAAGCGCAATTAGCGTAAGCGACGTGGCCAGCTAATAGAAGACTATTCAGATAGGCAAAACTAACCAAATAAACTGGAATGAAATTTATGCAGCTTAAAGAGACCTAGTTTAAGTGTAAGTTGGTTTAGCCCAACTGCGGTGAAGAAGCATCAAGAATGCAACATCAGCCTCAGCATGGGGCACACACACATACATGGTTGGCGGCATCCGGTTTCGGATTTGCCTGTCACTGTGGCAAGCCACAGGACGCCTGCGCCTACAGAGGGACCATGGATGGCTTGCGCTGCACCACCCACAGCTCCAACCACATACCCCATATCCAGTGTAAACCCGAAGGAATAAGACCGGGAGGCATGCGGATGGGAACCACGTTTCATCAACGGAGCCGGCCCACACTCCTTCACAGGCAAACACAAGCACGCTGTATTTGGGGAATCAACCGCACACAAGGCGGTGGCTGGACCGTAGTCCGCTCCATACTGAGTGCATGGAACCACTCTTCGAGCCTAACACGGCCACAAGAACCGTGCACCCCGTCCCCTCCAGCAACGACCAACTGTCTCCTGGAGCCAGTATGGACGAGGTAGTGGGTAATAGACAGGTAGGCACCTTGTCAACATGCACATCAAGCGCAGCCACACCGGGGATATCAAACAACAGCCAATCACTTGAGAGAGAGAGAAAGAAAAAGAGAAAAACTGGATTAATGCATAAGGAAACGGTGACATAAACCTTAATTAAATAGCATACGTAATAAGTTGTTTACAAACACATCCCAGCTAAGTGCACGAAGTCAGGAAGTATAGTTCACGGTATGCCACGAACACAAAAATCTTATGGAAATCGAATACAACTGGCTAAAGCGATATGTGCAAGTTAATGGAATAGAGTACATGGAGATATTTATATAAGAAAGAAAAGCATTAAGGTAAAAACTGTAAACCCACCACCTGAAATAAAGAGACTTAGCATGCAAGCACGCGGTTAGTAAATCGAAATCAGCGTGCCTACAAACGCTGCGCCGGCTCGTCGTAATTCTCTGCAGGACCCATCGTCGCTTCTGTAGTGGCCCCAAAGGACCTAGCTCATGGCCCACTAGACATTTATATGAGAAAGAAAGGCATTAGGAGAGAACCGAAAACCCACCACCTGAAATAAAGAGACTTCGCATGCAAGCATGCGGTTAGTAAATCGAATTCAGCGTGCCTACAAACGCTGCGCCGGTGCTGCCTACGTTCACTGCGGGACCCGTCGTCGCTTCGGCAGTGGTCCCGAGTGACCTCTCTCATGGCTCACTAGGCCTGCCTGACTAAGGCACTCGCGACCGCATGTTCTACAACACAATGCGCTCGATGTCGATGGAGTACAATTCATCGGTGCTTGCCGCTTCCGCACTTGCCGCTTCTTCTCTGCATGCATGAGGGCTTTCTCCCGCACCTCAGCAACTGCCTTCGTGATTAGATCGCGCCATGCACGCCGATCAACCGCCTTCGATTCCCATGATCTGCAATCAAGATTAGAACGTGTGAGGCTCACTTTAATCATGTCCTGGTAACGTAACTTGGGTTTCCCAGCATGCCGCTTCCCTATACTCAGCTGACCGTATAAAAGTTGTTTCGGTATTCGCGTCGAATCCATACGGCTCACATGACCGAGCCATCTCAGGTGTCGCAGTAAAAGTATGCAGTCCACTGCATACATCCCACTTCGGCGCAACACTTCCGTGTCTGCAACTCTGGCGCCCCAGCCGATCCGCAGAATTCGTCGCAGACACTGCTGATGGAACCGCTCGAGATATCGCACATCCCGACGGTACATCGTCCACGTTTCACTGCCGTATAGAAGAACGGACAGTACCATGGATTTGTACACCATCAGCTTCGTGCCAATGCTAAGCTGATGGTTGTTCCACACTCGGTACTCTAGCTTCCCGAATGCCGCTGCCGCCTTCGACACGCGATTACGCAACTCAATGTGTAGCTGCTGATCAGTCGACATCACACTCCCAAGGTAGCAGAAGCGGGAGGTGGTTTCCAATACTTCAGCACCAATGCTGATTTGCGGCAATATTGAAGATTGCACCTCCGGTGAAGGCTGAAAGAGACAGACAGTTTTGCTTGTGTTGATGGTGAGCCCGAATTTGGCCGCTGTCGAAGCCAGAGCACTAGTCATGTGCTGCAACTCATCCGCGTTGTGTGAAAACAACGCACAGTCGTTAGCAAACAGCAACATACGGATAGTTGTCTCACAGATTAGAGTTCTCGCACCGAAACGACGGATGTTCAGCAACCCACCATCAATACGGTGCTCCACACGAACACCGTAAACACAAGCCGCATCAAAAGCACAAGACAACATTGCATGAAGATAGATATTAAACAGGGCAGGAGCTAACACACAGCCTTGCTTCACACCAGAGACAACTGTAAAGTCATCAGAGGTCTCTCCACTCAGCTGCACCCTCGCTCGCATACCACTGTGCAGACATTCAATTAAACTTACAAACTTACACGAAGGAAATACATGGTTGGCGGCATCCGGTTTCGGATTTGCCTGTCACTGTGGCAAGCCACAGGACGCCTGCGCCTACAGAGGGACCATGGATGGCTTGCGCTGCACCACCCACAGCTCCAACCACATGCCCCATATCCAGTGTAAACCAGAAGGAATAAGACCGGGAGGCATGCGGATGGGAACCACGTTTCATCAACGGAGCCGGCCCACACTCCTTCACAGGCAAACACAAGCACGCTGTATTTGGGGAATCAAGCGCACACAAGGCGGTGGCTGGACCGTAGTCCGCTCCACACTCAGTGCATGGAACCGCTCTTTGAGCCTAGCACGGCCACAAGAACCGTGCACCCCGTCCCCTCCAGCAACGACCAACTGTCTCCTGGAGCCAGTATGAACGATGTAGTGGGTAATAGACAGGTAGGCACCTTGTCAACATACACATCAAGCGCAACCATACCAGGGATATCAAACAACAGCCATTCACTTTAAACGACAAGCTGAAATAAAATAAATCCAATAATGCATACAGATACGGTGGCATAACTCTCCGCTAAATTACCATATGAAGTAAGTTGGTCAGCAACAAATCCGTGATAAGTAAGAAATGTCCACAAGTTACTTAAAATGCTACAAACGCAACAAAATTACCGAAGATAAGCGCAATTAGTGTAAGCAACGTGGCCAGTTAATAGAACATTATTCAGGGAGGCAGAACAAACCAAATAAAGCGGAATGAAATTTAGCCAGCTTAAAAAGACCTAGTTTAAGTGTAAATTGGTTTAGCCCAACTGCGGTGAAGAAGCATCAAGAATGCAACATCAGCCTCAGCATGGGGCACAAATACATACATACATACATACAATACAATACACAAAGGAGAAGTAGATACAACAGTTGCATGCCAGCTGAGCTACCAGCAACGGATAGGCATCGTTCCGGTAAGCTTCCAGTTAGCTACTAGGCAAAAAGAAAAAAATATTATGTTTTACCCTAGGAAATGAGATCGTAGAAGGATGGGGAGGCTAAAAGGGATGGGGAGGGACAAAGAAACTCACAGCATGAACGCCACTAAGGTCGGATCCTTGCCATGTCAGCAAGTGTATCCAGCCAAACGTGTTCACCGTCTTTTGGACCCCAACCAGGGAGCCGTGAAGCTCCAACCGAGGCTAGCTCCGAGGTGAGGGACTTCATTCCCCTGGACCAAGTCATCGCTTGGCCACCCCTCCTCTTCTTCCACCCACATCCCCGGTGAGCAAACAACGCACGTCGAGGGAGTCGGTGGGCTGGCATGCGTAACACGTGGCCGAGCCATCGGAGCCTGGTGCGTGAAATAACGGTGCTGAGCGGTTCAGATCCTTTTCCTGGGCCGTAGACAATGCGTCGAACACGCTCGTTACTCACGCGGTGTTCCCACCATATGTGAGCCAAACTGCGAAGGCACCGATGGTCGAACGTAACTAGCCTCTTCATGTCCGCCGATCTTATGGGCCAGGTTTCGCAACCGTACAGTAAGGTCGAACGTACCGCTGCATTGTACACTCTACCCTTCAGGGCGAGAGTGATGTCGCACCGCCGCCATAGGTGGCGAAGGTTAGCAAAAGCACTTCGAGCTTTCGCTATACGGTTCGTGATCTCGTCTTCGATCCCAAGGGCGCTGATACAACTTCCCAGGTAATTGAATTTCTGAACGACTTCTAGCTGATCCCCACCAAGGGTCAGCGCAGGAGGCGATCCCTGCCAATCTTGGAGGAACGCTTTGCACTTCGATGGTGCAAAGCAAAGCCCGAAGCGGCTGACAGCCAGTGCTAATCTGTCCAGCGCGGCTTGGCACGTCTGGGAGCTGTCACAGATGAGGGCAATGTCGTCTGCATACTCTAAGTCAAGAAGTCGTTCTCCTGGGAGTAGCTCCACACCTTCCAAGTCATGTCCTGTAAATGCAATCTCCATGACTTCGTCAATAGCGAAGTTGAAGAGGAAAGGTGACAGCGGGCATCCTTGTCTCACACCGCTGGAGATATTAAAGGGTGGCGACAGCTTGCCGTAAGCCCTCACTCTGCCCGTGCTACGCGCATATAATGCTTGGATAATATTTACATATTTCACGGGCACACCTTTCCTGAGTAGACAATTCCAAAGGGCACATCGATCAACCGAATCGAAGGCACCTTTGATGTCGAGGAACACGACTACGGTGGGCCGCCAATATGTGTGGCGGTGCTCCAACAACTGACGCAAAGTGAAGATGTGGTCGATGCAGCCACGACCTCGACGAAACCCGGCTTGCTCTTCACGAATCTGGCTTTCACGAGCGCCAGTCAGTCTGTGAAGAATTATGGAGGCGAGTAATTTGGAGGCGATGGAGATCAGACTGATTCCTCTATGGTTGCCGCATTCCGAGCGCGAGCCGCCTTTGAAGATGGGAGCAATAACGGAGCGGCTCCAGTCGGTTGGGACAGTCTCCTGCTCCCACAGTTTCACTAGTAATTCATGCAAAGCATCCACAAGAGCAGGGCCTCCGAATTTGAAGAGGGCTGGAGGAAGATCATCTGGTCCCGCGGCTTTGTTCAACTTCAACAGTCGGATCTCACGTTCGACTTCTGAGCGAGAGGGTGGATCCAAGGGGACAGCCCACGGAGCAGGGCGATCAGTGACCGGCGAACCGGACAATTCTAGCCGATTAAACTGCTTTTCAAAATGCTCAGCCCAACGCTCCAAACGTTTTGACAAATTGTGGATAGGCTGTCCACACTCATCACAAATTGTTTCACTAACACCAGGTCTCCTGCTGCCCGTTTCCCGTATCAGACGGAATAACTTACGATGGTTGCCAAGGGCAGCGGCCACTTCCATCTCTGACGCACGATGAGACCACCAAGATTCGCGGTCTCTCTTCAGACTAGCACGGAGTTTTGCCCGGAGCTCTTTGCGAGTTTCATTGTGTTCGCTTCCAGCCGCGATATGCCGGCGAGCGTCGATAAGTTCCAGAGACCGAGAAGAGACCCAATGTCCATGTGGGCTTTTAGACATACCACATGAGGATTTGCCCGCTGCTAGTAAGGTCTGGCGAACATGTGACCAGTGACCATCACTTGTCTCCAGTGAGCGAGTACTCAACTCGCATGTCAGCGTACTTTGATACGCATTCAGAACAGCTGGCTTTGTCAGTTGGCTGGTGTCAATGCGCTCACAGCGTCGTCGTGGGCGTCCTCCAAAGCGCATCCGCATGTCAGCACATACAAGTGCATGATCAGTGTCCACACATGTGCTCCAAATCGAGCGACAATTCTGGATGCAGCCTCTCCAGCGGTAACTAATAGCAATGTGATCGATCTGCGTCCAAGCATGGTTCGAGGCTGGTGGGCGCCAAGTCACCCTCCGGCGGGTGCTGTGTCTGAAATTAGTGCTCTCAAGAAATAAGCGAGCACCTTCACACAAATGAAGTAATCGCTTACCGATATCATTACGGGAGCCTACACCGTGCTGACCGCCCAGATGCATTTCATCAGTGGACAACTTTCCAACTTGTGCGTTCATATCCCCCGCCAGAACAACAGTGTCCGTGCTTCTTCTGTGGCGAAGGAGCTGAGTCAGTTGGCGGTAGAAATCGTTCTTTACCGAATCATCGCTACAGTCTGTGGGCGCGTAGGCAGCGATGATGAATAGACATCTATTAGTCCCGCGCGACTTCGAAGCTTTAAACGAGCCAGCCAATCGGACCGCACACATCCGGCTACTGATTGGAATCCAATCAACCAGAGCAGCTTCAGCCCGGGGACTCAGAGCAATGCCAACACCAGCTTGGTCGGTGCTCGAAGCTGCATCGTCACCGGATAGGCGCAATGAGAAAATACTGTTTGCGTCACCTGAATGGGATCGCAGAGTGAGCACAGAGCTCGAGTCTTGCAGGCGGGTCTCTGATAAGCAGCAGATATCGATCGAGAGGGTCTCCAATGTTCGGGCAAGTGCTGCCTGTTGACCGATCTGTAGTAGTGTGCGTACATTAAGGCATGCCAATCTGAAGGAAAATCGAGGGCTCCAAATGGAAGCCGATGAACTGGAATGGACCGCTTGGTTGGACATGGGCTTGTCGACAGGAGAGGAGTGACGCTTCGCGTTCACATGTGAGTTGAAACTAGAAGGTAAATGCCTAGCAAAGCATGTTGGGGGAGGGCCAAGAATCGGGGGGTTGAAAGCCGGGGGGATATAAGTGAAGTTGGAAGGGGACGGTAAGAGTGAAAAAGCGTAAGATGGGGAATAAGAAGACGGGAAGGCTTGAGCAGTAGCATCCAAACCCCTATCCACCCTGCTCGATGCAGCAGATAGGGCACCGTTGATTATCGTCTGCGGTGGCCAGAGCATCAGCAATTTGTTTGAAGTGTGATTCAT
>CALYDF020009915.1:0-10404 GCA_944474145.2 Dicrocoelium dendriticum
CGTCCGCAAAAACAGCGGGTGCGATTACTGTTTAATAGGGGCCGTATGAACGCGAAACTTACGGTTGCTTGCTGGTGGCCCTGGACGTGGTGGACTAATGCCACTGAAGAGAGAAGTGGGCGTACGTGCGTACGTTGCTGCAACAGGCTTTTGGGTTTGGTGGGGCGCGCGGCACCATCGTCATCGGAGCTAGAACTGACGGGCCGGCGTCTAAGGGGAAATAAAAACACCATACGCACATTGCACGCTTAGCTGGAAGGCCAATCGGAATTGCATCGTCTGTGGATGGCAGCATGCCGCGCTCTGATTGACGTTCCAGTCCTCGGGCATGCTGGAAGCTAAATAAGGAGGTGGGTTAATATAACAAAAAGACTTACTCGTGCTAACGATGATGGACACTGCAGTGCTGGCCACATCCACATCGGGGACAGTGTGATTTTTCACAGCTGCCTAGTAGTGCGTACCGCACATGGAAGGTATGTGGGCGTACGCACCTTCTCCTCTAAGCCAGGTATTATTGACAATAGTTATTAAATCGTCGGAGTCAAGTAGTTTGACAACGCTGTATCCTTGGAAAGCCATCCGTGCTGAAAAAGAAAAACCTCAATAGTTAGGGTGTACACCTGTGTGGCATGGGTAAATTGCAAGGAAATCGTTCAAGGGAAAAGCGTTGCACTTGTATAGAACATGACAGACTGAGAAGCTACATACCTCAGTTGACAATTGCGATGCACGGAAGATGTACGCCGTTGAGGAATCCATGCCATGCGTGGACAGACTACGGATATGCATAAATTCCCGGCATTGCACGACCATTTTCCCAGTCACATACACAGACACATCCTTCAGCACTCTGGGTTTGGCATCGATGATTACCACGTTATCCGGTTTCACTGCGGAAAACAAAATGCCACGCTTTGTGACCCTTATATGTGCACAGCTGTACACTCCCACCAGTGCTTGCGTTGCTGAAAGTAGGAGGAAGCTGTTTCTCTTCCGACGTACGCTGCATGAGTTCAGCAACCGGACGCGGGGAATTGTGAACCATGCGCTTGACGGAAAACAAGTGAGACTTAACAAGAAATGCTGAGAAGCTGTCTAGCCCCCATATTCTGTACGTCAGCGGGCAGATACACCAGGGAGTGCCCGTTCCACGTCATCTCACAGGGACCATAAAGATCAAAGTCGTCATGTAAAGATACACGACTTAAAGGAAAAAGGAAATCCAATAAGGCAGTGTGAAGGTGAGGGTGGCACATAATATAAATAGCGAATGACAGATCGAGAAAGTTATGATAGAAGGCCTTAGGCAGTACCCCGATTAAACACGCTGGTCCGGCGTATAGCAAAAATAGACGCAACTCAGGTACCTTACAATTTCGGTATTCATCCAGTGATAGAAGCTTACGAGGAAAGTCCGATGTCCAAGAAGGTCTGAAGTCTTGCAACCGTTCGTTTGCTAAAATCAATCGCGCCCTGTGCAGTCGAAATCCACTGTCCACGTGCGAATTGACCCAGCTATTTTATCAAACTGCGCGTTCCACCCAAACATAATGAATGTATATAGTCAATTGGAAAGTCCTCAACCAAATCTACATTCAAAACAGCAAAACGGATGCATTATTCCGCAGTGTGCTATCCGTAAGTGGGTATGCCACCTTCCGGCTCATTTACACACCATGTTGAGTGCATTGTCCCAGCTGTATTAACCCGAGTGTTCTTTTTTTCGTTTCACCTAAACGCGTGCAGGGGTATCACAGATAACGGCTTTCAGGTGGAATAATCATTTGCCTTGCGAAGAATGGCTCTCATTAATTGTGTCATACAAATAATCGCCCACGACATTCGGTTTTGAGGTTCCACCATAAACACCAACAATAAATGGATTTGTGACCACTGGCTTTATGACACGATACAAGGTAGGCCATATATGCAGCTTGGATGCATTGAAATGTTTAAATCCGTCAATATGCAACTGATAGTCAACAGTGTCATCAGCGGCGCGCGAAAGAGCAGATTGTGCACGCAGTAAACCTCTAAGCAGACCTACGTGATCGCAAGTGCCCGGTGCAACAACGCGTACGCGGGAGTTCCGTGGGGTGCGCATCAGCGTCCGGGAATCCTATGGCAGAAATGGCATCCACGGATGCACAAGCCCCAACAGTGGACGAACAAATGACGCTGAAACCTGAGATTTTACAATAAGTTTTCTCAAGTTATGGACCAACTCAACGGGGCCTCTGTCATCTTCACAGCAGTTGGTAACGTTAGTAGATGGCTAAACTGTGTATACAATCATATTTAATATAACTTAAATCTGCTCTTACCCTGCTGTCGTCTAGCTGCTGACAACAGAAGCACTTCTACGTAGTTGAATCCTGATGTCATTCTTTTCGCTGCACGGTAAATGGTGCTACGAGACGGAACCTGTGCAGTTAATTGATAAATTCGTCGACGTGATGTGCTGAAAATGAACACATATGTATTAAACAATCTATAACCGGAAAAGCTGATGGGTGCACCTGCGGAAACGCAGTTTCAAGGGAGCTACACCATAGCGCAAAACCAAGCAGTATCAGCGACCAAGGTTACGAAACCGAAACTGTGCAAATAAAATGACCTGCCGATGCATTTAAACCACTGGGGTTATGGTCAAGTAATATAAAGTATAATGCATACCATCCATTCATTTATTGACAAATGTCAAACTAAATGCATTTAGTTGCAAGTAATGCATTAACATTTGAACTGGACATTTGTCCAGTTTATGTCCAGTTAGCTACGTTTACTGGTACGACTGTGCTACCAGGGCGTGCGTGCTGCAATCTCGTCTTTCCATTAATCGGATTTATATCCTAGCATCGCTAATCGGCGTCGGGATAACGTTGACTGAATTACGAACTGTAACGCAAATGTGTTCGATTGTTCTTCAGTTATAAGTTTGTGTCTAAGATTGTCCTTTTGCCTCTGCACTCGAACTTATTAGGTAACTTTCCTCTACACATCCAACCCCTAGACAACATCTGTTGCACTAACTTGTACTCATGATCTTCTGTTTATTCAGCGCTAATCATTCTGAAACACGGATTGTCTGCGATTCAGACGTGCAGCATATTTTTGCTAACTGCGCCATTACCTACGCAGGTCTTGAACTTTATCTATTTTTAATAACCGGAAAGTTTCCCGACTAACCACGTAAAATATTGTAATGTGTTATAAATTGCAATTTTCTTATGTATTAAACTAGAAAATGGTTTTGCTTGTTCATAGACTGCGCAATTTTGTTAGACTTCCACCCAAATCAGCTGCACCTGCATGGGCACTGCCTACTACTGATAGCTACCTAGCTAAATTTTTATTTTAAATGGGGTTGGAACTATAGGAGTATCTCTGTGTGATTCATCTTCAACGGGTTGCTGACGCAGAATTTGGCGAACGTATTGGAAATATAGACGGCCCTAAGATTAAGGCCGCATCACACACTGACCAAACAACTACTGCTCACGTACCCTGCACTAACAGACCTTGCCGGGCAGGTTATGTGAATTAGCAGGGAAGGAATCAGGGTGCAAGGCGCGGTAGCCAGCCATATAATTACACTATTAAGATAGGTGATGAACTGAAAATAGTATTTAAAGAAACAAAGATAAAAAATAAATTAATTCTTTAGTCTCCGGTATTGCGACGCACGCCTATGTAGGCACGAGCATGTTAAAGGTACAACCAAATATCGGGGAAGGTATAAAAGTTGATGCAAGTTAGTCATGAACATTAGAGCTGTGAGTTCATACGTGTAGGAGGGAGTGCATGTGTCTATCTGTTATTCGTGTTTGCCTATGTGCCCCAACAATTGTGCTTGATTGGGTGGAGCATGTGAGAAAGCTGGAGTAACATCCATGGTGGAGGTGTAGTTGGTTGGGTAATCATGAGGACGTGACTTTAGTTAGAGGCGAGTCAACTCCGCCTCATCACAGTGCTAGTAAAAAGAAATTAGTGGCCTTTCATAGCTTGAACGCTTGTCAGGCGATAAGCCACCACTTCCTGGAGCACTGTCTCCAAATATTTACTGGAACTGGTTCGATGAGAACCACCCTGCTAATGACACGGGTAGCCATATTTAAGTTGTCTTCTGAGCAGCCTGAGAGCGCTGACAGGCAATAAGCGAGTGATTAGACGCTTGACAAGCGGAATCACAAGCTATGGATTTATTCAGGTATGTCCTAGTAATCATTTGTTTTGAAGGCTCATTTTGCAAGGGGCCATGGCTTTTCTAATCCCCTGGATAAGTGTATTCGGAGCCAATTGACCAATGTTAGTGCACGAGGAAGGGTGTGAATGTCCCGACGGTCTGCTATAACTCACGTTGGTCTTCCTGGATTCATTTGGTTGCAGACCCACAGGTCAAATGGGATCCTTGGTACCTTCCCGTTGATACATTCAGCCCTCGAGGAAGATAAAAGAAATAGTCTTAATGTTTATGTCGAGTCAAGTTCCAAGGTCGATTTAGGTCTGCGCCTATGGAGCGTCCTGGTGCTTGCACCGATATGCGAACAAGGACCCCGGTAATTCGGCACCCAAGAGTAGCCGGCTGACATGCAAACCCCTCAACCGTAGATTTTCTAAGCTCGAACTCTGGAAACAAGTGCTCGCGCTCTACAGCATGGTGCAGAAAACGAGTATCCGCCCTTATCCCATCCTGGTACAGCTAATGCAAGTTCAAGGTGTAACCACGGAGACTAGGCAAAGTACCAGGGCTAAACGGCCGAGGGAATTCTATGCCAATCCCCTAGTCGTCAGGTATTGAACTGCGTACATTCCAAAGCTAAGGAGGCGTTCGGGATACGTCTGTCCATGTAGACTTTGCACTAATGTAGTACACGTTAGCAAAATGCTCGGATAAGACACGGTAGATAAATCTGGCCACAATATCCTAAGTTGGGTAGTGTGAATGCCAAGCACTATTAAACCTACATCTCTACTATTAAAACGCAGAACAAGCGGCTGATAATCCACATCACGCGGAACCCACTACAAATCGTCTTCTTCCCATCGTCGCCAGAGTAAAGGCTTGAGGTTTGGAAGAAACCTAAATCAACTTATTGAATAACAACTGGGATTTCCCCTCCATCGAGCACGTACCATTTGTGGTGCTGGCAGATCTTTGGTGGAAAAATAAATAATAGGTATTTTTCTAGACGGACTAGAGGCTGCGCCCGTCAGGGATACGATCAGTATGTACATTAATCCTCTGCCCTTTCCCGGGAGTGGGAATTGTGTAAGTATACGTTCCTTGTTAGCAAGTACGGATGCATAGGCCTTGTTAGGTGTACAGCTGAAATGGTTGTGGCTCCTTCAGGCGACTTTGCAGCTCCTTGATTTTGCTTTTTGCGAAAGTTGCGCTGGGACCTAGTTGTGCATGTCCGTTGGAAACAGGATCCAATTCACCACCACTTCATTATAAACTCTTTGGACAAGTTCGGATAGCTCAGTCTTCGTGTTATTGGTGCGCACATAGAAAGTAATAATTGGGCTAGAATTCTAAGGAACAAGAGAAGGTAAAAATACTTTCTAGGAATGCAAATAAACATGAAACGTCTTTTATAACTGACCTAATAAGGCGGCGTACTTCCCCAGATAAATACCAATAAACAATAGGTATAACCAAACTTGCTTTCGCTAACTTTTCTTTCTGGCACCACTGTGTAAACTAAGTAACTCACAGAACAAAAACCTTTTCTAAAGCCAGAATATTGCAAAAATAGTACGAAAACAAGTCACGAAACGCGTTTTCACCGCTGCTTACGTTAAAATTAAACGCAATGCAATACGCGTTGTAATTCACGCGTTATTCGCGCCTGCACGCGGTCTACGATTAACGGCATTATGCTTTTTCGCCAAAAGTTGCTTTCTGCTTTGCAAGTGGATATCAGAGAAAAGAAGCAAAGGTAAATTTGGCGAAGCGGTGTAAGTTCTAAATGCGCAAAGCTATATAGAAGTGCTCTAAATAGGCCGAAATACCTTGAAACAACTAGGTACGACGTAGATGGTTGAAAAGCCAACTTTGCAGGTATACATAGCATATATCGAGAAAGAAGCAATTATTACACTGAAACACTAGGAATCCAGTGAGTAATGTTTTGTATGCAAAGGACTGCAGGCCACCTTATAATCAGAACACGGACAGGAGGCCACAGTGTATTATTTTTAGTGGATAGTGTGCCAAGTAAACCATTAGGAATATAGAGTTTGGTATTTTATGCCGCCAAGTTGTTGTGATGTTTATATCAAGGCGGCATTGGCTAGGTCTACCTGAATAATACGGGACACCCTTATGATCATTTGACAGGTTTTGGCCTGAAAACTGCAAACATTTCTTAGATAAATATTGCTTTTTTTCTCTTAGAGCCAATTTTCTATATCCATAAAGGCTATGTCTGCAACACCAATGCGCTAGCAAAGCATGTCGCTTGTAATAAAGAAATGATTGTCGGAAAATTTGGCAAAATGCTTCAGGACATACAATCCGTTTGGGTCTGAGTTTGTTGGACTTACAAACACCACTTCTGGGGTTGAGTTTGCTCGAAACTAAGGGATCAGTATGCCCCATGTGTTCCTATATACTATCGTGCAACCACTTGCTTAACAACAAGCTATTTCTTTACAATTTTAAGTTCCGAAGTAAGTGCCAGGTGTGTTCATCCTAACGGCATTGTTATTTAGTACTGTAAGGTTGCATCAGATATTTCCTTGGTGGTTTTCCTGGCAAGAGCTGTTCTAGTACCCGAAGCAACAAGTAATAAAACAAATGAAAAGTAAAAAAGTAGGCAAACAAATTGGGCGCTGGTTGTTCACCCACCACTACGCACAACGCATGGTTGGCTTTGGAGCTATGTCAGAGATAACTAACGCACGGGGAGCCGAGATAAGGCCAAGTGGTGGTTTAAATTGTCCTTATGTCTAGCCCGCCAGGGTGGCAGGGGCCTCGCCGTCGCCAGTTAACTTTGGTCAGTGAAATGGAAGCTGGCAATGCAAAGCTTTTACTAGAACAAGCGGTTTAAGAAGATGATCTGGTTTTCATGAAGCTTGACTACTAGTGTTGCCGAGAATTATAGGCACATGCATAACAGCTAATGCTGTCTGTGGGGCAAACCGGAGATAATTGGGGGCAAACTAGCTGCTTCTTGGGCCTATAACTTTTAAAATGGTCTCTTTATCGACAAGATGACAGCTATATATTTATATTTAAGTTTCCGGTATGCATACCGATTGCAGCTTGGAATGGTGGAGTAAGGTAGGTAGTACGCGTGCTTAATAGTAACGCATCAAGTAAGGCCAACAAGCAACTGACATCCACGTAGGTACATTGAGGTACATCTAAAGCTGCTATGTAGATGATATTTTGGACCATTGTAATGCTAACCTTAGGTGTCTCGACAGCAACGTTAGTATTTAGCCTCTTATACGAAGCTTAATTCTGGTAAGATACCTTTACTAGACGTACCTTAAAGTCATAAGCCTACCAATTTTCCACGGACCCAATAGTCTCGGAAGTTGGAAAGTAATAAAAGGTAAAGCTGGAGACTAAGGAATGAAGTGTAGACATGATGCAATAATTGAAATTTGCCCGCTCGAACGGATTCGTTATTGCCCTACAATATCCTATATCAGGAGTGTTTATGGAAATGCAAGCCTGTCAGTCAGTAGGCTAGACTGTAATATTTGTCAAACTTTTTAAACCTTGACAACGTGGCCATGGAAAAAGAAAAGCTAGAGTGGTGTAGATACCGGCTTGTCCATGCAGTTTTAGACCAACCTGTCCGTGCGGGAACCGAAGTCAAGAACTAATTCGGACTTGCTAAATACCTATTGTATTCTGCATTCTAATATTAGCACTTGTAAGATAAGTGCGAATGAACCGCCTGAGACCCATTTGGTATTGTGGTTGCGGTAATGGATAAGCTATAAACTAGGGGTCATTGATGGAGACAATTAGTGGGGCTAGGTTACCGATTATCCCATACAGGATGCTTTTGTAGTGGGGTCTACTCTTACCATAGTGCAGATCTAAAACGGAATTCTCCGTAGGAGATCTCATGAATCTCAAAAAGAGGTCGTTGAAGACTAAAGTCAACTTGTACGCGGCTTCCTATACCTAAAACCTAACAATGCGTGCAATTGATATCGCCATACTCTCTTAGGTATTAAGAAGGTAACGACAGTGTATGCGGATGAGTTGTGAGCTCAAGGTGCTTAGAGGTCATACACTACATTGTGGGCGTCTTCAATCTGCCTCAGGGCCAGTTTCGGAAAATTGGTCATGCGAAGGGCAGTTACTGAAGATGCGCTGTAACTTGTCAACTCATAGGAATCTTTGTATTTCCTTCCTAATTGACTGCGGGTTCTGGATTTCTATTAGTCCAAAAGGCAAGCTGTTCCATATGCGCACGTACACAACTAAGAAGAAACGAGATGTCAGTGTAACCTTTGCGCTTGCGGGGAAATTGAATGGCTCCTGTCTCGGTGTTGATGTTCAGAAGCGCTCCTTAGCTTAAGCCAAGTGATATTAGTGGGCAGCATTTTGTGAATTAGGTTATGTAAGAAGCACAGGTTGAGGATAATGCACCATTGCCAAAGGGGCTTATTTTTAAAGTGTTCGCAACTGTCGATGACTAAGCGATTGCTGTGATGGAGTCGAAATCTTCGAAAAGCGCTGCTGAGGATTTTTAAGCAGAACACTGTCCGATATCCGTAGGTTGCTGCGTTTAAAGGAGCAATATTCTAGATGTGGTCGGACGTGGCCCTTATAAAGTTCTAGCCTTCCATCTGCGGTTTGTATGTAGCGGCGTATGTGGACAGATAATACTCCTGCTCTTGCCATTTTATAATGACCTTGCGCTGAATAGTTGAGACCAATTAGTAGCGCAGGCCGAGGTATGTTGTCACGGCATTCTGTTTGCTGGTGCTGCGGTTTATTGTTAGTGAACCAACAGGTATGGAAGCTTTGTGGCTCATGACATTAGATTTTTGTGCGAAGGACATCACTTGCCAGTGTCCACACCAGCTAATAATTGCTTTTAGCTCCGCACACGTAATATTACTTGTGGAGGTTGCATTATCAGGGGAAAGACGTTTACAACTCGTAGGTCGACGGCGAAGATTAAGGAGCGACCGTGCTGCAAACTACTGAAGTGGTCATTGATGTAAACCAAACATAGAATGGTATGGCGCAATGATCGTTCGCTATATATCCGGTACGGGGCTAGACGGCCAACCAAAGGCAACGGGTAGAACATACAAAACTTTTGCTAGGGAAAAACTTTAGTTAACAGGCGAAGAGCTAGCTAATGTTAAAAATAGGGCACCAAGTGAGAGCTGGCTAGGGAGGATGTAGTTGGGTGTAGAGTATATGGACCAAGAGTCATCCGCAGTCAAGTTGTGCGCGTAATTGGCGGGTATCATGCTCGTGTTTTAAACAAACGGGAACAAATTTCAGACAGACCAACCGCCTAATTTCCTAATACATAAGAAATCTGTATTTTTTATATAACAGAATAGTTTACGCAATCATATGAAGGAACCTTGAGGATAATACACATACCCCCTAGAATGGAAAGCGCGTGTAACCTTTCGATCTACTTGGGGCCGTCCACCCTTGAGGGCCGGCCTTCGGCTAGACTAGGCAGTGAAACCTGCTTCTACTGCTGGGGGAGAACAAGGCCATAGGACCCTAGCGGGCTGACAACCGGAGAAGCTCGTAAGCGTCCAATTTTCGCAAGCTTGTGAAGCTCAAATGATCGCATCAGACTATTCATCACCTCCGGTTTATACATAAAAATAAACAGAAACAAGAGCAGTGACATTGGTTGTAAGAGAAAACGTAAGAATGCTATTTATCGGATGAGACAAGCGTCAATTAAGACGCAAGCTTTTTATGTGTTTACAAAACGTTATCTTCTATTTTTGGTTATCAAAAGCGTTTACTTCCTTTTAAGGTTTTCAAAACCGTTTGCAGGCCTTATTGCGTTTTCAAAGAAGGTTACCGATTAGTTGGTTATGGTACGTTGTTGGCCCAAAGGGAAAAGGTGTGCGAAAAATAACCGTGAAAAGTACAGTTATCCCTTAACCGTACTGGACATTTAACGCGCCTGCCAGACCTAGTCGACTTACGCAGCTCAGAGGGAGGTGTCGTTTGCTATATCCTATTGGATCGCAACCTTGGAAGAATTGCTAAAGCCGTGGAGGGTGTTTCGATGGGAAGAGGCGGCGCTGAATTGGAAGGCCTGGATGGAGTGTGATGCTCACTATTAGGGATGTTGGAAGCAGGGGAGCCTCACATCATAGGCCGGGTTTATTCGTCGGAAGACGAGCAATGGTCTTCATCGAACTCAGATTCCAGGTTGGCAA
>CALYDF020009916.1:0-10404 GCA_944474145.2 Dicrocoelium dendriticum
GTCATTCAATAGTAGAAGCCTTCCACATTACAATAATTCGACGTTACCTGGAAATCGTTGAAGGATTCGAGCAAAACGTAATCATCCTGGATCAAAGCAGAATTCAGTGCCAGATATGAGCCACGGTGCTACTTTTACAAAAAATGTTGGGGCAAAAGTTATATACTCACCTTGACCGTGTCCACCACAAATGTACAAAAGTTCTGTCTTCAAATTAAAACATTATGTCCCAAAATGACCAAATGGCGACAACAATTAACTGAAGTTAAACCGGTTGCGCAACCGACTGATCAATTCAGTCAGCCGGGATATAAGCAGCACGATTGATAGTCTAAGCAACCATGTCGTAAAATTTCAGTTGCTATGATCCAAGCGCAGCTAAAGGCAAGGGAATAGGTAGGAACCAGTAGCATGCGGCGTTGGAATCCAGCAGATTGTGATTTGTCTGTTACTTCCAGTTTTTGTTAACCGCGTGCTACATCGTTTTGGCTCTGAGTTTCGTTTCAGTTGATCTTACCCCTGGTTGTTTTATGGAATGTAATCTGATATAAAATAAGAAGACGGCGGCAATATATATGTATCGTATGATGGCATGGGTAATTCTGAGTAGACCCCAAAATAAGTTGTAGCGAACGATCTCGTTTTTAGTGGCTTATCTTCAGACTATTACACTACGAGATGTATGGTACAACGAAACATGGACAAATGCAAAGAGAAAAGGGAATGAGATTTCTGATCAATATAAATAAACGATCGGTCAAACCAGGGTCAAATTAGGTTGCAAGACTTGATCGTCATCGTTTTCGGGCAGGTTGGGGCCAAAACTGTTGTATGGCCTGTAAAGTTTCTTTTAAGCACATAGCTCCTGGCATTTGATTCGGATAGCGAATGCCGCTGCTGTAGCCAATAGACGGCATATGACAGTTTACGTGTATTGCACGAAAATCTGGTAGATCAGCTGAAATTTCTTTCGCTATATGATCTGGGTATTTGTATCTATCAGATGCGACAGTAAGGCATTCGTTTTTGTCTTCCTTATATAATTGTTGAGCCAGGCGAAGCAATGTTCCAGATTTTTTTCGGACAGACAACCAGTGTTTTCTCAATTTACCGTGCTCGACATGAACAATATGACTTGTAGAACCCAAAAGAAAACGCAGTCCTTGGCACTCTGTCCTTGAGTTATTGGTTTATAGTCGGTCTTGTAATAAACTTACTCGTAAGTCAGCCGAGGGGAACGTTTTGGTGGTGGTGGCATTTGAGAGATTTCGGACTGTTCTTTATGCTATAACATCGCTTTTGAATGGTAACGAAAATTAAGGCTGACCGCCTTTCAGCGAAACTCAGTTCAATTTCGGTGTTCGTGCTTTCATGTGCCAGCGAAAGAACTTATATGGATACATGTTTTAATGGAACACTTTGAATGAAATTCAGTTCTTCGGAAAGCTTGCCTAACTTACATACCTGCTTCGGTCACTCCGTTAAACAACTGATGAGGTTTCGTTTCTGGATTATCGGAACGAAGCTAGGGAGATGGATGTTCCGTTCTTTCCATGTTGCTTTTCGGTGAACACTGCTTTGTAGTGTACATTATATTTCCCTGTCAAACTAGATAAATAATACGCCATACAGTTGTTGCTCTCATACTAAATGATAAAGCTGTTGTTACCATGTGCAGCGTTGTAATTATCTAGCAGAGCCTCAGTGCGCGACTGGTTATTTACGACAGCAAATATGGCGTCTTCGTAGTGGCTGTAATATACCAAGTTTCTAATGGATATATTCAGTTCATATTCTCCAGCTTATTCATAATGATGTCCGCAAGCAGTGGCCCAAATGACGTACCCATTCCAACCCACCTAATGGCCGATAAAATGCTCCGTTAACATAGAGCAATCTTTTGTTACTTATTAGCAAGTTCTGTTTTAAACGTTCGGCCTGCATGCCGATATCTATTGAATTTACCTAGATATACATCACATAAATAGCATAGAGTTCCTGCTATTAGCACAATTGTGTAAAGAGTCACCACATCCGACCAGAACATCCGTCACCCAATTAGCTCAATATTTGCCATTAAGTCGAAGGATTCGAAGGAATCTCTGAGACTTTACATAATTAAGGCTTTCCTGACCGACTCTAAACGTTTGTCAAGCCATTTGGCTAGTAGATGGTGTGGAGCGTTTCACACATCTAACATTGTTCTTAGCGGCAATCCTGCTTTATGACATTTTGGTAGACCATAGGGTCTTGGAATCACTGTTCAACTGGAACTATTGTGTTCACAAATATGGAAGTCGATTACATTCTCCACCTTCAGCCAACGCAGCCGTCTGGATATAGACTTCTCTATTAAATTTATTTTATCCTGCACTGCACTTGTCGAAATTTTGACCTGTTGATAAGAATAGTTTCATCGTATTGATCTAATCCGATTTATCCATCAGAACAATACCTGCTCCTTTATCTGGTCTGGATAACAGCAAATTTTCATTTATTTAAACTCTTTAAGAGCTGTCAGATATTCGTTCTGCAAAAGATATTTGGTAGCCAGTTTGTAATTAACATATTGGCAACATGTTTTAACCAGGGTCACTTTATTTTGCTTTACTGCCAATCGTGGAGTGACGGCTGAAATTTGGCATGACTTCCCTGGGAATGTTTTCTCAGTTGTGACTGGGCCACAAGAAAAAATGCACTGAACAAGGACGTATGACAACTTCGTATACACTACATATTTCCATGAGTAACAAGTTGCAATAGAGCATGCATCACAAATAAAATGTGAACAAAAAATATTTCTTTTTAAATTGCTTTTATTCAATACATGTCCTATTATAAGAATTTAGCCAGGGTGATAAGCCCAGGTCGTTACCCCGAAGACAAAGATGGTTGCTCATACAACCATAAAAACTGGGCTAAATGTGACACATGATGATAAAAGAAATTCCATTCTTACTAAAACCTTTGCAACTATACTGGATATTTACGTGACGCGACGGTTTACATACCCATTTGACCAACTCATTATTATAAGGTGGTAAACCTTATCGACCTGAGAGCCATACCTGTCAGGTTAGTTAATGGTTAGAGGTGAGACAACCACAGCCTTCTGGTCCTCAAGTTTAGGAGCCTGAAGTTTAATGGCGTCCATTTCTGTTAAAGCAAATCATTGCTACCTCCCCGCTGCCTTGCGAACCGGATTACGATCTAGGAGTTTAATGGAGGACCGTATTTGTCCTAATGTCTATGTCTGAGCAACCTGGCAGTATGTCAGCCCACTTACAACCACGAATATTTCACCAAACCACACTCGGATCCTGAATCGTTCTTCGCGCAGGCTCTCAAGGCTCGCCTTATCTGCTGCATACAAGTAGACTGATCAGCGGAAACGTGGTACTACTAGCGCCTCTTGTCCCACTTTTCCACTAGTTCTCTTAACTTCCTTTCAACCTTTATTAATCAAATTCCTTCTATACTTCTCAGCTTAATTGGCAGGAGTTGTAATGCCACTGGGGCCAAACAATCTACATCCACGTTCGCGCAACGCCGACTGGATGCCCATCGACCACAGTTCCTTATAAAGCCACACTGTCCCGTTTTCTTGACATTGTTCAATAATTGAAGTCTAAGAAAAATAGCCCAAAATGTTGCACTCGCAAGCATGTTTGAGACACTGGGTATTGAGGCGTGTTGTGTGTCCAAAACCAGGACAAATAACCCCGATGGGGCAATCAGTGAGCTAATGGGGTCGGCTTCGTTATCAGCTACAAGGCTGAGGCAACCTTGTTTGATTGGATTCCCGTTAGTAGCCGGTTGTGTGCATCTACTTCGATATCAAACAAAATTATTCACGAGGTAGTAAACGGTGCTGTTTAGTTCTGTTTTCTGCTTATGTCCGCAGTGAATGCCAAAAACTGAAATCGCTCTTTCGCAGTCTTACCAGTTCAGACATGGTTGTTGTGCAGGGGATATGAATGCGCGAGTAGGTCACCTGCATTCTTCAGAAGCTCCGCTAGATGGTAATTAGGGGCTTATCACCGAACGGACTGACAACGGCGAGTGTCTGTTGCAACTGTGTGCCAAACATCGGCTGTTTCTTAGTGGCACCTCTTTTAGACACAATGGGGGCTAAAGTGTCACTTGGTGTCCTCCTGTACCTGGCCAGCAATAGATCCAAAAATATCATTCTGCCAGTTGCAGCTGGTGTTGTTCCATCTTGGATTGTCAGTCGCACGGAAGTACTTGCGTCATCGATGACTCTGACTAGATACTCTGTCCATTTTCCATGAACTTTACCAGGAAGCGTACCAAGCGCCTCTCTCTGATGTTTTAATTATTCCTTCGGTCATACAAGCCTGACAGGATTCTCTGCTTACCGGTCTTCCGATTTATTTCCTAAGGACACCGGGATTAATTGAAAATAATCTGGACCGCCAAACTCGACACTGGAGTATCTGCTTGTGGTACTCGCTATCGTTGTCACACAAGCGGTGGGTATCCGAGTGTTCGGTGAAGCTGTTGGAAACCAGAAGAAAACATCTTACTGACTCACAGCACAATGTAAACAGAGAAACCGCTATAGGCAAAATAAAACGGAGTGTTGTGCTGAGGACAAAGCCTTGTGGAACCTTTGGGCTCAAGAAATGCAGGAAGGGGAACAGTAGGCAATTATTACTGGCTCTTTCAGTTGATCAGCACAATTGGGCCCAAGAAATCGCGTGTTCGTTGAACAACCAGAGACAGCGCGCTTGCCATAATTCTCAAAAAATAAAGTTGTATGGCTCATTGGGCGGAGCCTTTTCGTGAGCAGTTCAGTTGGCTTGCTGTTTCCAAACCTCTTCTTAATTAGCTGAAACAAGAAGACTTATGGAACGGTTGATTATTTGCTCCATCGTAGTCTGAGGTCCGAAAATCGAGCACAATCGCTAATCATTTTCTTGCTTAATTCCATCCCACCTGCAATTGTTAACAACGGTAGTGAGGTCATCTGCAAAGCGATAATCTGACTGTTTCAAATGATCTCGAAGGCAGTTGCCATCTTAACTGATGGGAGTGAATTAATCATAGGGGCAATATACAAGAAGAGCCGTTGCATCGACTGTGCAAGCCATGGAGATATCCTTTTAAGGCCGTTTGTGAGAAAAGTGCAGGCTTCGATTTTCGTTGGTCGTCTCATCACGAAGCGTTTGTAGATTGATAGCTCAAAATTTCTCAAAGGCCTCCGTAAGGATCCAACATGCTGAGTTGCCATCCTTGATGACTTTTCGACCTGTTACGTGCAGCCAAGTTCGTTTTGCGAAGATAATCCGAGATCGCATTCCTGGGAAACGCATTCGAAGGCAATATTCATAGTTGCAGTATACTCAAGACTGCATTTCGTCAAGTCGAACTAGATCCGATTTTTAGTTGACCAAATGTAAGAGTTGTCAAGTTTGCTCTGCATTGTCACTTGATCGTCCACTGTCTTGGTGCCGAACAGTTGGTACAAAATACCGGCGTATTGCTGATGACTGGATTTGACTATTTTCTAGTTGATTTATTCCGTAAAGCAGACGTAACGGTAGAGTAGCGTCGCAACATTACTATGGTTGCCGTATCGACCATTAGTTACCCTTTGGCGAGCACAAGTTTAGGACAGATGTTACATCAACTGTTCTGAAAAGCCTGGAATAGTAAACATGGATCCACAGAGGTAACTCTGTGATGACCTCATACAAGTCAGCATTGAATCATTTAATGGGTGAGGCTAAGACTGCCATTGCGTGAAGTTTGTTGTTCTCTACCAGGAGAATATATCTATGAAGCCGTGCCACGATTTGCTTTCTCGCGAGGGTAGGGGGGTGATCCAATTTCAAAGTGGACATTAATAGCCGGCAAAGTATTACCAGTAAACGCACATCACCGCGACTTATGTGCAGACCATACCAACGAGAATGGACAAGCTGCGTAAGTGGATCGTCGATCATATCAACGTGCAGGCCAGATTGCTAGTACAGGAACGCTCCGTCTCCACTGATTTAGGGCCCTATCATCCTTTCAGCAATTGTCAGCAGTGCTCATTCTATTTGAGCCTTGTAGTGCTCGAACTCGGTACTTAAATGTTGCTAGTCTGTGGTTGAGAACAATGAACTACGGGAGATTGCAGCCAACGTCGTGAGTAAGTAAGTAGATGCTATATAGTGCCGCTAAATTTCCATTGACGTTCAAATAACTGTCATGCAGATGACAAGATAGCGCACTGCTAACAGTGTCAGAAAGAAGGAAACGTCAGTATATTGCTTTCCTTGGAATGTGACGGCTGTTTGACTGAGTCGAAATACGACAAATTTACGTCAAATAGATTAAAATCTCCATATTACCCGTTGTTAATAGAAATCATTCAGTATAGACTACCTTCTTATAGAGGTATTAGAACAGCCATTTTCGTAGAGATATTTTGAAGATTCAGTTTTCCAATTGGAGAGTGACACGAAATCTCAATTTGAACCGCAATGCTGGTTAAAGTGGTCTATTTTCATTTCGAGTATAATGTTTTATTTGTCTGCTAACAAAGAGATCGATGAAATGAAGCAATCTAGCTGAGTCTTACTTTGTCCACCCAGTGTTAAACATGAAATTGAATTTGGCTGTTGTTTACAAGTGCTTTGCGCGCTTGGGATACTTTCTTTACAACCGAGCTTGACTCCCAACAGTGAGCTATATACGTTTATATATCTGCGTGATCTTAGTCAATGTGTAGTTGCTGTAGAGGAGATCCAAAAACAGGTACAAAGCGCATCACACTACGCAGAAAAATGTAGGAAGTATAAATCGTAAATGAAAGTTCCATTTAACGAATGTATTAATTGATGCAAACAGGCACGTTATTGTCCTGCAACATTAAAATACGAACCATTACCTTGTCCTATGCTTAACTCTTAAACGCAGAGCTAAAGCCATGTTGTTTCTCTGGTTACACTTTATTTGGTACAGGTGATAGCCATCGCTATTATGCTGCCAAAACTTGAAGTAAACGGATAGTTTTAGGTTGGTCATGCAACTTCACATATCCCCGTAAAAGATTGGCTATATTATGTGAAACTTTTCCTCCTTAGTTTTCAAGCCCCATACGAAACGGCGTTGAGTTTGGAGAACCGTTTCCGCAATGTTCGCATTATTGTATTAATTTACTTTTCCATACATAAGTTCTTTCACACCAGATGTTACCGTACTTCAAATTGACAATTAAGAGTTTAAACTCCAGGCGAATGGATTGTGGTGACGAAAATATACATGTATTCCTATTCTAAAAATAAACGTTTGTATTTTAATATAAATTGTTGTCAAACATGCATCCAATAAGATTGAACCTAGCCATTGGGATGATTTATGTGTTATCGTAAAAGCATATTATTATTTCAACAATAAAGTTAAAAAAATCATCACTAAAATTTACACTGTAATCCAATTGCGTGGATAAGCATATTTTTAATTACCAAACTAATAAGAAATATTGTCAAAGCCTAAGGTCTATAAAAACGAGTAATTGACTCAAGGTTATTGAGCATGTATAAGGGCCAGATTACAAACCTTGATAAATGTGTTTTGGACTTTATGCATCAGGAGTTGCTACTAATAAGAACAAAGAATTGGCTTTATTTGAGGTTATTAACATTGCAAATTAAGAATATATAATGGCGAAGAAAAGCAAAGAATAATTACTGCCATATATAAGACAGAAATAAGGTTAACTTTATTGATTTGTTTGTCGACGTGCGCTACACGACTATTGGTTACTTTAATTTCGTTCTCAATTCTATGCATTGTCGCTAAAAATCTAGTTTCACAAAAATTATTCAAACAAGCACTGAAATATGTAGATTTAGTTCTTTATGACTAGCATTTTCAAAGACAGCAAGTTATGTAAATAAAAACTTCGTGACTCCATAACCGTATGCGATGCAAATTGGTATTGGTTCACATTGTTTTACTCATTTATCAGAATCCCCTTGTAAGCGGTTTCCAATGCGTTTTCTACCGAATTTAGTCAGCGATGCTTCATGTAAGAAGATTGTTTAAAACAAATGCAACAAATGCTTTTCTCTATGTAAGAGAAGTATTTGACTGATTATGTATTAGATGGGGTTTCATCATCTAATATTATTGAATTGATGACTCGGTATTTAGCTCCGCATAATATTTTTGCAGAGAGATAAAATTACGTTTATTAACTTTTACGAATACTTTCTCATTCTCCAATATTTTCTCTAACAGTTCAACTTTGTATTTTTCGGTCATTTGACAGTTATTGCAAAGGGATCTGGTTTTTAACTCAGTGTATGCGTGTTGTCATATTTCGGTGCCCATATCTTTTGTTTCATCTTGATGTGATAGCTTATGGCAGCCCTTCAACCTACAATCATGTAATTACGAAGTTTTAACTTCATAGCAACTTTAAGGTGTTTAAGCTTTTATGCATGCATTTCTGATCGTCTAAAGGACACATGTTTATTGCATTGTTGCGCACCAATTTTACTTAAGTACTACTTTCGTTTAGCTTTCGGTCCATTAGACGTTGAGCCGTAATGTGCATATGCAGATTTATAAAGAGATTACCCCTATATTTGCCACAGCATTTTGTATTAAACGTCCAATTGCACATTGAAGGCTGCATGTCTGATTAGAATAAAAGCGATTTTCGGTAGATATACTGAGCGCGCTCATATGGAATAAATGTAAGTTTGACAAACAGAAAAACACATATATATTGTAACTTCCTATCCACCTGTGCTTTTCGTGCAATTTAGAAGATGATTGTGAAAACGTGATGGCTTGTGTTAAGGCAACTTACGTCTTCCTGTACATAGTAATTATCAAATGTATCAATGGGGTACAAATGTAAACCAACATAATCTGTTTTTCTGATTATTATCTGGTATTTTATAATATATTTATCCTCCGAGGTATCAAGCTTTTAATAACGTAGCCGTTCAAGTGCACAAATAAAGTCGCTTGGCTGCGATTTTAGTGATGTAAAATGCGGCTTAGAACGTTGAAATTGTTAACAGGTTTTTCTACTAAAACTATTGTTTTGCGCTAAAATGTCAAGCTTCTAGGCAATGCCTAAGCGAAACGTTAAGCTAAAATATGTCTTTGTCAGCTAATACAGATTGTTTATTCATTATATTTCATGATTGTAGTTTGTTATCAAGTTTTACACTGATAATATTATTTTTTCTAAAGCGTGTATTTTAAGATTTATTCTAGTTTGCACATATTTTATAGCTGGTAAAAAGATGCCGGATTTATTCCCTCCAGTGCTTCATTAGGCTCAAAAATCGAGTTAGGTAATTCCTCTAAACAAGTGCTTTGCATAGCTAGTATTTTGAAAATTATTGGAGATATTTTCTTAGTTGCTAAGATATATTTAATTAACACGAAATATCCGCACAGAAATATGCTCGCCCAAGCGATGCAAGATGCTCTACTGCAAGTTAGTTAAACGTAACCGAATGTTTACAAGAAAATGTCCCCAAAAGCTTTTAGCAACATAAATCATAATTTGAAATAGTGAAAAACGTTACTTCAGCAAAAATGTTAACAGCCAATTCCTAATAACAAATACCTATTACTATTTTTAAAATGCTAATGGAAGAAAAGTTGGACATTGTATCCAAAGATTAATCTTAACGTTTCGTCTCCTTAAATGTTTTTTAAGTACGCTGTTGCGGCGTTATCATTCATACTTTAATTAAACGGCCTGTAAAGTTAGGGTTGTTAAATATTGCTGTAATAGTTCGTAATTTGAATGTAAAACCTGAAACTTGATTATAATTATTGATAAAGCAAGTTATGTTCCTGTTCAATAATATTCAATGATAAACAAATGTATTTGTAAAATGCACACAGTTACAATGTGTAAGTTTTTTTTCTACACTTCACAAATGCTTTTGTTGAACACACGATTGATAATGTAAAGTCTATGTTTAATCATTGGTCTAGGCAAGCTTCAAGGCAAGATTTATCGGCATTTTTAATATACTTGGATGTGAGCTTTATTGAATCCAAAATGGCTAGGATACACCAGTCATAATTTGGATCAAGAAGTTTTCCAATTACTAAAACTTGAAAGGTTTCGTCGGGTTTAATTTAATCTAGATTAAAAGGGATCCATTTGTACTTAAGATGCATACATACGTGACCCTTTAAGTGACCTAGGACCAAGTACCTAGCCACATTCCAGCTTACTTAGCTAATCACTATACAGGAGGTATTTATTGTGAAACACTAGATCGCTTTTGGATTTTCGAGCTTACGCTTTCGCATGGATATACTACTTTCATCATATAATTACAAGTAACTTTAGTATACAAAAGCATTGCCCGGCTAATGCTCCTTTTTCCGTCATGTTTGGTTAAGGAA
>CALYDF020009917.1:0-10406 GCA_944474145.2 Dicrocoelium dendriticum
TCGTCAAAATTGTCAAATGAAAGTCCAAAGAAGGTTCTCCGGAAATCAGACTCCATGGCGTACGAATTCGAAAATACTCTTTCTACCGAGGACCTGGTTGGAGTATCATTGGAGTATCATTGGAGTGGTAGAGAGCAGATAGGGCATCCTGTGTCAGCTCCATCACATCCCGTTCAGAGCAAGGATTGTGCGACATGCTGCGAGGCGGTATTCCGCAAGGGACCATTACGGTCGCATCGAAAACAGCAGGATCATTGCATGCTCAGCAGATAGTAGTCTAACAGTTTCTTAAAACTTTCCTCACATTGTGCACTAATGACCAGTTCAGGCAAGCTGTTCCAGTCCTTTACCACTCGAGTTGATAGGGTAAAATCAGAATGAATCCGGACCCTCCTCGGCTTAAACAGTTTTCAAGAGTGACCCCGTGTCGAGCTATCAGCGCAGAGCTGGAATAACTCTTGCAGTTCACTCCCCATCTGTCCTCGCAATATCCGTCTGGTGTAAATCAGATCACCCTGACGTCGACGGTAGTCCAAGGAAAACATGTTTATGTGTCGAAGACGCTGAGTGTAAGGCAGGTCACGGAGCGTCGAGATGGATTTCGAGCCTCGTCGCTGAACTCTTTCAACCATAACACGTTCAGTCTTTGTAAAAGGGTACGCCGCAGGCAAACCGTACTCGAGGATAGGGCGCACATGGGAAGAAAAAAGAAGTCTGAAGACCTCCGGAGTCATTCGGGAGAACGATCTCCTAATGGCACAGAACATCCTATTCGCAGTCGCTATCTTCCTCACCGTGTCCTCGGTGGTAAGCTGATCGGGAGATACAAGTATATTAAAGTATTTTTACATGCAGCTTTCCTGATCAAGAACCCACCAATGTGATAGGCGCCAAATGGGTCAGAAGAGCCGATCGGCAGGACAGAGCACTTCTCATGATTGATGGGTAAACGCCATTCCGAAGACCAGCTACGAAACAGATCTAGCTTCTCTTGCAGTCGGTCAGCGGCTTCAGGTGTTGGTACCTCCATCCACATCTTCAAGTCATCGGCATAAAGTAGACAAGCGGTCTGGAGTACAGATGGAAGGTCATTAATGTAGACTTTAAACAGCTCGGGGCCAAGGACAGAGCCTTGTGGAACCCGACTGGTCATGGGAACGGAAGCGGAGTAGACCTCATTCACCTTATCTTGCGTGCTACGGTCATCCAGAAAAGCAGTGATCCATGAGAGAATCTCTCCAGAAACACCAATACTCCGAAGTTTAAACAGAAGCCGTTCGTGCGGTACTGTCTCAAATGCCTTCTTGAAGTCGACGAAGACAACGTCTAAGCTATTTCCGGCATCTAATGACCTGGCCCACCTCTCTCTGGCAACGAGCAGGTTGGAAACACATGAGCGAGCTCGCCTGAAGCCATGCTGCGCAGAGGAAATTACATTCAAGCCGTCAAGGGACTCTGAAGGGCTCGTTTGAGAATTCGCTCCATGACTTTACAAACTATAGATGTTAAGCAAATTGGTCGATAGTTTCCGGGGTCCTGACGATTACCACCTTTATATATGGGCTTGACGGTGCCCATTTTCCAAGCAAGCAGGAGACGCCCCGCATCAAGAGACCGCTGAAAATTTTGGCAAACAGGTACAGCAATGTACTCAGCTAGGGGTCTGAGAAACAAAGGGTGTTGCCCATCAGTACCTGGTGATGAGTTCGGATTTAGCTTGAAAAGAAGCTTGGCAACCAATTCGGGGCTGATTTCTAAGCGTTCTAAAGTACATGAAGGCGTAGACGCTAAATCACAGGTAACCGGTGGCTCAGTCGTGAAGACTGAGGAATACTGCAGGGCCAAGAGTCCGGCTTTTGCATCATCATCATGAAGAGTAGTATAATTTTCTTTGGAATACAACGCAGGTATTCCATTACCAGCTTTCGTACGTCTCCGCAGATAGGAGAACAGTAATTTGGGAGCGGTGGAAGATTCCTCAGCCAAGCGGCGCTCGTACTGTTGGCGCTTCTCTCGCTCTTTGAATGTGCAGATATTCCTGACCGCTTTGTAAGCAAGGTAGTCCAGAGGCGATTGCGTAGTCTTGAACTTATCCCACAATTTGCGTCGACGGCGCATAAGGGATTTTAACTCTCGATCAATCCAGGGAGGGCCATTGGAAAAACGTTTCCATTTGCAGGGTGGAACGACCTGAGTTATGAGAGACGTGAACTTGGAGTACAAGAGGGTCCAAGCGTCATCAACATCTAAGAGCTGAGGGATACTCCAGTCCAAAGCGCCGGCAGCAGTTTTCAAACGGAGTGGATCAGCACGCCAGAAGCTCCGACGGCATACTCCCTGATCGTGAATGGTAACACGCCGCATCCAACAAACGGAAACTACGCAGTGGTCACTTCTCCCAAATGGTTGGAGGATAGTCAAGTCGGAAACATCCAACTGCGTCGGTGTGAGAGCGAGGTCGAGGATGTGTGGCGATTGACCCGGACACATTCTGGTGGGCGTTGTAACATGTTGAAACAGATGGCATGCAAGCATGGTTTCGATGAAGACAGCATCAAAGGAGTTCAGGGGAAGATTGCAATGGAGCAAATCCCAGTCAATACTAGCAGTATTAAAGTCTCCCAATATCAGACAATCCTTGCCTCTACCGTGCATACTAATAGAGACCAGCAAGCTAGCTCCGGAAGCCGAGTGGCTCTGTTAACGACTCCAACCATAAGAGACTTGCATCCATCATGTATCCGACACCAAAGAAGTTCACCCCCATCTTCATTGCCGCGTATGGCCTCAACCAGATGACCCCTGAGGTCCTCTTTCCAGTAAAGAATCACACCACCTCCGGACCTATTTCGAGAGCGATCCGCTCGAGCTAGATTGTACCCCGGAATATGCACCTTTGAGTCGAGGATGTCCGAAAACAATCAAGTCTCTGTGAAAGCCATAAGATCTGGGTGATTTTCACAGGCAAAGTTCTGAATTTCATCAAGTTTGTTTCGTAGGCTAAGTACATTAGCAGATATCACCCTCAAACTATTCTTCGGTCTTACCGCCCGGGAGCGACAAAGATTGGCCACCAGCGAAATCTCGGAGCTTCTTGAACTACACGAAAATCCACAATGTGGAGGTTCATCTCACCATTTTCCCGGCGTGCTCGTAGTTCTTCGACAGCTTTCTTCCTTCGGATCCGATCCTCCGGACAGAGGTCCCACAAAACATAAAAGGTTTCTCCCCTAAGACGTGGGGTCCGTCTGAGAATGCGGCGGCACTCATCCTCACTCTGACAGACAATCTTGAGGGGACGAGCTTTAGAAGAATCGTCTTGCTTTCATCCGAGACGAAAAGCAGAGACAATATTGATCCCTTGTTCCCCTTCATCAAAAAGGAGGGAGAACATTCGCAGCAGAAACTCTTGCTCGTCCAGCATACTTTCAACCGGGGAACCCTTGTTGGATTCAGGCGCATTCATGATAATCAAACAACGGTCACGAGACTGCGGTTTATTGTATTCAGTGGGTTGGGACATGGGAGACATGCTGTTGTAGTGACCTGGAGATTCCCCTGTTTGGCTGCCGCATGCTGCGTAAAATATTACAAAATCACAAAATTATATTTTCTCGATGTACATAGCAAATTAGCCGCTCGCCTGTTTGAACGTTGTTCGCGTTTGTTTGAGTCAACATAGCATCCGCCTTCGAACGACGCGACGCTCCTCGGCTCCGCTGCCATCTTTGCTCTCCGCGCACGCGACCACACCTTTCCCTAGCTAGCTATCTTTCGGTGCCTTATTTTTAGCACTAGATAGCCTTTCGCCCACTTAATAAATTTTTCCTAGCGTTACCTTTGGTGTTCTCCACTCACCGGAGGTTGGCCTTATATCCGCGTATTTGTTCTAAAGCGTACCGATCCCGCTTCGCGCTTTACTGTTCTTGCGAACGTTTTCCAACCGACTTACTCTATCGAGGACCAACTTTAGTTCAGAAGATTTCTTGGGTTTAGTCGTAGACTCTTGATTTGCTTCGCTCGCAGATTTGCGCATGTAATAGCCGATGCTTGTTCTACATTCTCACTCACTACTGCCGCATATGTCTTCCTCCTGGACTCATGGCTGCCATCACTAAGTGTCAGAGTCTCCGATAGCGAAGACGAAGGGACGCCACTTCGTGTACCGTTGAAACTGGCTGAGTCAGAGGCCGAACGAGACGATGAAGATACCGGCGGTTTAGCAGAGGTGCAGTTCTCAGTTTGAGTAGGAATGGATCGTGGACTAAGTGCGTGGACTAAGTTCAGTACCCGTCTATCGCTCAATGCAGTGCGAGAAGAGTCACAATGAAAACTGATAGCTGAGGAGGTGGTCCTCTGGAGGTGATCATAAAGATCTGGACTGATGTCGCAGCAGACAATGTGTAGCCACCCATCACAGAGAGAGCATTGCACAGCCTTCGATCTTGCGGTAACGCCTTTACCATAATCCAAGCATCTGGACTCCATCGTGTCCTGTGTTTGACAAATTCCAAACATTTAGCAGTCGAATCTCCAGGTAAATGAAGTTCCAACACCTTCCTTTGCCAAAAGATCCAAACAGAAACGGAGCACCCAAACGCGCGTCGTTTTCTGGTTTCCGACACATTCAAACGATGCAGTATCACTTTTGCAGAGATTTAAATAAAACTTCAAAGGCAGAAGGATAGCTGGGAATAATGCCACAAAATGGCCATGAACTATTTATTGCGCACTGGTTTTTGCGGGGTAACGGTGCGTATCTGACTTCTGACACATTTAAACAAATGCAATATCACATTTGCGCAGAATTAAATAAAACTGCAAAGCCACAAAGATAGCCGGGAATCATGCCATAAAATGACACGAAACTATTTATTGCGCACTAGGTTTTGCGGACTGACGGTACTGCGACTACGTCGCAGCCACCACAGTTGGCCCTGATTTGTCCATGCTATTTAGTCCTGCTAGATTATCTGGTCTCCGCGGGCATTGTATGAAGCTGGACAAGCCGCGGTCCGATCGAGTTAGAGCGGAGACACGCTTATCGCGTCGAGTCATCGAGCGCTGGAACCTGCTTCCTGAAAATGTTGTCAAGGAAGCTACGGTTAAGGGGTTTGAGCGTCAACTAGATGCTCTTGGGTGGCAACACGAAACCTTTCCGTTTTCCTGACAAATTCCCATCTTCATACTTCGATTCTATTTTCTTTGCTTTTCCTCGTCATTGGTATTATTCTCTTCTTTTAACTGATTTCCCTTACTCGCTTACCTTCGATTCTCCTTCCTCTCTTACTTACTTCACGTAACTGACACAGCTGGGACAGCTAATGTTAGGAACGTGGGCATTAAATTGGTGGACCAGGGTGTTTTTCGGGTGTTTTCCTTTTAGACCCATCAAGAAGTCGGAGCACCCCTATCAACTCCTGGATCGACGACCCGCTCAAGAAGGAACACTTACGGGATTCATCCTATCGTTCCAGTCCCACTTGAACTTGAACTTGAACTTAACCCGTATACTTTCAGGGCCGACTCTGTCACGTGATAAACTAAGCCCGCTGACGAACGAAGAACACGGATTATTACCAGTTGTGGGGCATTAAAACAGTAACCGGATAAGGATTTTAATAATTACCCAGCCATTATGTTTCATTACCCATTTACATTCGAGAAATATGCCAAGTAACATATTACAAAGCAAGGAAACATATAAGAAATATTCACCATATACCTAACTATGACAGATACACTCAATAACATACATATATTATCAACATATATAGAATCAATCAATATATAAAATCATTATATATTTATACCTACATATATATACATATTTTATATATATCATAGCAGAAATATATAATATTACAAAAACCAAGTACATCGAAATCTCCCAGATAGAAATAGCGTTCAGCGCTTGCATGTATGAACTATATCCCTAGGACTTGCCATTTCCCTTGAAAGTACATTACAGAACCTCACTTAATATCACGTGTTGCGTTTCCATCCACCATAAAATTCTTCCCAAATTAATTATCCCATGCATTACAAATTACGACAGAAATCATTTATTGATAATCCGTGCGATATACCTTTGTACGGTTGCAAACCACATTTACTTTCATCCATGCTGTAAACAAATGCGTGAAATATGGAGTTTCCATCCGCATTTCCCTACCCTGGTAGCACATGACGAAGAAAAATCTCCGTCATACTGAGCAAAATCTTCGTTTTGGTTCGTCAATGGCGAGGCGCTGACGAACCTTTACGAAGATTTTTCTTCGTAAACGTTCGTCATTGACGAAGCAAAACGAAGGTTAATCTTCCTTTACCCTCGTCAATGACGAACGGTTACGAAGAGTTTGCTTGGTTTTGCTCCGTCACTGACGGACGTTTACGGAGATTTTCCTTCGTTTACCTCCGTCAATGACGGACGTTTACGAAGGTTTGTCTTCGTTTTGCTTCGTCATTTATGAACCAATAGGAAGGCAGTCCGTGGACTTTCTATGTAGATGTATGATTGGACTAAAAATAATACAAAGAAATTTTTTTGTTGAACAATCAATGTTACGTATAATAACGTCAAAGGGTTATAAAGTGAGGTATAATGTGGATTTGTGTTCATTAAGGTAAACGTCAGTGTTTGTTTGCGTACCTTTTTATCCCGGAAATAGAAGTACGCGGTCATTTGATTGCTCTACGGTTTCCCTATTGGTCTCCTTGTCGGTACGTCCGTTATTCACTTCAGACACCCATTTTTGTTTAAGCAGCGTTACGTAAGCGTTTGTTCATTTAATATTTCATGTTCTAGAGATGCGTAGTCGTTTAACAAGACGCCGCCGCTAGCAAGGATTTTCGCTTGGATATGGACACTGTGTCACGTCTTAACGATGTCCTTGACATGAATCGGTGTCATTGGCCGCGTGATTTTCCACGCCGTTGTAGAAGCGTAGATAAGTTCCGATGGTGGAAAGCGTCTGAATTTCGGCAATTCTTGTTGTATGCCGGACCCGCGGTTCTGGCGGATATTTTGCCCCTGGACTATTACGTCAATTTCTTGGATTTGTATTTAGGTATTTATCTGCTTTGTCATCCTTTGCTATTCAGAAAATGTTGCTCTTTTGCACATAATGTACTTATGGCGTTTATTTCGCGTTTCTTCAATCTGTATGGGGCTGAAGAAATGACATTCAACATGCATTCCCTGTGTCATTTGGCACAAGATGCGTATGCACATGGGACACTGGATGATTTCTCCGCGTTCCCTTTCGAATCTTACATTAGGTGTCTGAAAAGGCAAATACGAAGCCCAGTGAACATCGTTCCTCAGCTTTTGCGACGGTGTATGGTTCCAGGGAAACTTATGCAATGGTAATCAGCCCTCCAACCTATGTGAAACTATATCCCTCATCGAAATAAATAGGCAAATGGGTTTTAGGTTAAATGGGACCGTGTTTTTCCCAAGCAAACCGGACAACGTAATCATCGTAGGAAAGAAACCGTACCAGATAGTATCGTTGCAACCGGACGTTGCTGCAACCGCATATGTTAACTGCGCATCATTCCTACATCTCAGAGATTTATACGTCCATAGTATGCCATCTTCCAGGCTGCATATCTATGTTACGGGGATGATAATGTACCGACCAGAAAAAAACGGTGCAACGCTCCTGCATCGTCAACCTATGGGAGATTTCCTGAATTCTCGTTGGAGGACTTGGCGCGGCATACCATGCCTCCTCAGATTGCTGATGACGTCCAGGAGGATTCCCACATGCGTAAGTTCCCTTTCCGTAATTCCGTTTTCCGCAACAGGTGGATGTAATGAAGTAGCCGTTCAAACGGAGGGTATGAAATGCTGTAAGTCTTCCGGTTTTGCACTTTAGATACACACCCTGGCAGGCAGGTGTCATGAATCTGACAAAAGGGTCATGCACACTTTGCACGCTGTGGTCGGTATGTTTGAGCTTCTTACTTGTGACGAATTAGCAGAATCACTTAGACGCGTGGAGGAGACCCTTCACGTATTGAAGGAGAGCCACGCGGCCATGAGCCAGGCCATGTGGACTGCAAAACCAATGCAACCTAATGAATTATCTCTACCTACCTCGACTATTGAGGAATTCATGAACTTAGAGGGTAAATTGGTGGACTCAGACCTCCGTCGAGAACTGGTAAGTCACCTTGCAGGATTTTCCATTCATGACTTAGACTACCCGCCTGAACTGTACACCCGCCGGCACGGTATCGGAGGCTATTCGATACATGTTGGACAGGGTTCTGAACAGAGAGGTCTTGAGGCAGCTGAACTTCGCAGGTGCAAACAACGCGATACCGTTCAAGAAAACGCACACATTCAGTGCGCTTCAAGGTAACTCAGATAACCTTTTCCCACCTTATCTTCCTTCACAGAAGTTATCGTTAACCGATTTGGGGTCACGGCCAACGCCGTAGCGAACGGCGTTTGCAAATGGCTACAGATTACCCTGAGCAATCTGCACCGGCGTACATCTGCCGCATCAAGCAGTCAGGAATCGCAGGTATTGTGTACCTTTAATGCCGTACATAACGGCTTCATTTACAGCCTTTTGATTTGATAGATTTAGACACTCAGAGCAATCAGGAAATACGGACAAACTTGTAAATGTTTACATGCACTTTAATATACATTTGTAACCATTTTCTGGTTTGCTTCAAGCGCTCCCTGGTATTTCCGCATATGTGATACGATGTCACCGTCTCGGCGCGTATTGTGACTACCGCTTCCGACTACTGCGTGACTGGAAGGAAGGCACTGCAGTCCATGGTCTTTCATTTATCAAAAGACAGGGACAACTACGTTGCGCGGTTTCATATTTCGCCGTAGCTGATAACGTACGCTCGTTCACATTTGCATTAAGATGTCAGCCAGCTTTTGCAATGGTGTGGGATTGACTGACTCACAAATGCGGTATTTACTCCCTGGTCATTTCGTTACCTAGTCGGACGGGGAGAAGGGAAATCAGGCTGCAAATACCCTATGGGTAAGTGGACAATGTACTCCTCGCAGCAGTCCGCTTACGTATTGCTTTCATGTATTGTGCGTCCAGATTTTTGAAAACGTTCACTGGGCCGTGTACGGCAAAAGTACGACCGTTTCCGGTACCTTATGAAAGGAAACCGTGATATACTAATAGCTTCATAGCGATTAGTTAGGAGCACTTGGCTTACGCCATAAGGAGAAACCTCTTGCTGTAGGCTTCCCGAAAGCCTTGAATCGCGTCCCTCACGTGAACGTTACCCTTTGGTAAGGTAGCCCATTAACTAAGTGATCTCTTACTTTCGCTTCGTTATTAGCATGAGCATCCTTGCAAGTTACTTAGAAGAATCGTAGCATGGCGTCGAAAATCTTAGTATGGCTTCCTAAGTACGAAGAGCAACCTTCATATATATTGAGAGAAACCTTAGTATAGCTACTTCAGTAAGGTGACCGACGTTCGTACGTGCTAAGAGAATTCACCGTATTGCTTCGCAATTACGGAGCGCAGCCTTCGTATATACTAAGAAAAACCTCCGTATTGCTTCGTATTTACGAAGAGCAGCCTTCGTATTTACTGAGAAAAACCTTCGTATATACTAAGGAAAACCTCCGTATTGCTTCGTATTTACGAAGAGCGGCCTTCGTATTTACTGAGATAAACCTTCGTATTGCTCCGTCAAAACGGGGAAACGCCTTCGTAATTACTAAGAGAAACCTTCGTATTGACTAAGGAAACGCTTCGTATTCCCTCCGTCATTACGAAGGCTGCGCTTCGTATTGACGGAGAAAAATCTTCGTTTACCTCCGTAAGTGCGGTCCGTCTGTCCTGTGATTGGTTGCGTATGGCAGACGCATACACGTGCGCACCAAAAACTACACAACCGATTGGCGGACAACCACCTTCGTATTCCTCGTGTCACTCAGCGGCAAACACTAAGCTTTTACGAAGGTAAATCTCAGTTTACCTTCGTAAAACCTTCGTATACCTTCGTACTGTGTCCGGACACGTATAACGAAGAAAAATCTTCGTATACCTCCGTATTTGCTAGCAGGGTACATATAGCCGTGTTAAACAATTAAAACAGTTATATATCACACCACACACGGCATTATAACAGTTACCCATTTCTGCAGCTGCATTTTTCCGAACACGCATGAAGCGTACCAAGTAAAAGACAATCTTTTATTTGTTACGTACATTTTTTGTGCCCTAAACGTTAACTTCCCCAAATATCACTTGCCTCCGAACCCTTTAAGAAGATTTACTTCCTTTAAAACATAGCGCAGGTATTACTGCTACTATTTATCGGTTTCACCTCTCTCTATATCTTCCCTTTCAGAAAACCTCACTATTTATCCACGCAACGACGGTGGCTGTCATGGCAACCAT
>CALYDF020009918.1:0-10401 GCA_944474145.2 Dicrocoelium dendriticum
TCCCCAGGAATTTTTCAATCATTCAGCAACTTGATAGTCCAAAATTTAGCGACTCTGATATTTACCCTCGCCCAGCTGGACAGCATTGAAGCCCAGTGCAGCCACATGAGAACGCATCGTAGGCCTGATGATGGAAAGTGGATAGGAGTCGACTGCTATTAACAGCGCAGGAAATCAGCTTCAGGCCAAAACAACGATTACCTGGGATAAGTTCCTATATCACACTACGTGAGTATCAACATTTTCCCATTTTCAGTAACAATCTATTTTAACACTGAATCCATTATGAGGTCGAACGGTTATCACATGTTTATATCGTTTCCTGGAACTCACAACTGTTCACTCCCAATATCAAGACTAAATTTTGAGCACATTTTGATCGTCGCAGCTTTGATTGTACATATTTTATCATGTCTTGGTGGCGTGCTTCTTGCAAAACCGAGAATATAAATTTATTTATTTCCGTGGGTACAGGCAGCTGAAGACCAGCCATGGAATGTCATTGTTAAGAGGAGGAACACCAAAACCCATCCACTTCCAAACCTGCTATTTGATGAATTCGGGTACAGAGCCTAACAAATTTTTTGGATTGCTGTGTTTCAGTAGGCTCTGTATGAAGCTCCACTCTCGCGCAATGCATATATTGCGCCCAAACTGCGCAGTAAGTGCAAGGAATGAATACAAGGGCATGGGGAGTTTTATGACGCCTGACTCGGTAAAATTGCGTGCATTCCAAAGTCACCTTCCCGCTCATCGTCGCAATCCTAACTCCGTCGCCAATCTAGTGTGACGCGTGCTGCTGCTAACCGCAACCCACACAGTCCGAAAACAAGAACGCACAGGGTGAGGGCGAGCTGGGTGAGCAAACAGAACACAACACAAATCAATAGGTCAATCAACCACTAACGTGAAAAGACATAGACAACGAATGGCAAAACTATCTAACTGGGAACGACTATCATATGTGAGTCTTTCTAGTAGGGAGAGATTGTTTTAAGGTAAACACAGACCTGTTAGAAGTATGTGGTGAGATTTGGAATTTCTGCTGTTTCCAGAGCGTTACGAAATGCCTGATACAGTTGGTACGTTTCATGTAATCAGAGCCAGCGCATTCGGACACACCGCATCATGCACGGCTGAATCGGGTCGGATGAACAGCGTAGTCCATACTGGATAACAAATACAGAGGCGGATGGTGCGATTTACTTTCAAACAAACAGTTGCTATGGACAACGCCCGATAAAAGTTTATGCTTAGTATATTTGAGCTTATCAAATTGCACCACGTGAACTTGCATGGAATCGAGTCTGTGCCTATGCCACCCGACTGAGACTAAATCTAATCATTTCCATATGTATCCCGGGATTTCATGGCTTATGGTGGAACAACAGTGCCCGGACTGTTGTATGCTCAAATGTCCCTGAATCTACCGCCATCACATTGCGGGATAAGTTATCAGATGACCAAGACCAATGGAACTCATTGTGTATGCAGATGAGTATCAAAGCCAAGCCCATAAACTTGTTACGAATTACTCGTCATCCGAACTCGCCACACTATGGTGAACCCAGACTTATTCGAGTAACTCTAGAATCCTGCACTGACGTAGAAAACGTTTTGCTCTCCGCAAGCGCGCTAAAACACGAATCCTGTGTGATACGTATCTATCCTGATGTCCCTTGGAGCGCGCGACAACCAAAACGAAACACCAAAGAGGGGCACAGCAAGCAAGACCGCCTAAACACAGTCTTCATACATGGCGTGCCAGAACATCCTTCTAACCATGTTCAAGATACCGGAAAGCACGATTTAGAACAGTGGCAGTTCATTCGTGAAACACTTTCTTTGGATGATGTTGTGGCACTATCGCTCACCAGGATACCCCTCTCATCGAATTATAGAGGATGCGGCCCTAGAATCCTAAAACTTGTGGTTCAGTCAGAGCAACAAGCAAAGGATGTTTTGGATCGATGGCGGAGAAATCGGAAATATCTTCCTTCCGAAATTCGGTTAAAGGTCGCAAACACTTTGCACAGCTCAACTATTAAAGCAACTGAAGCAGCAAGCATACTGACGAATGTACAGAAGTGTAACTTGACTGCTGCTTTAATTGACTCTGACGTAGCTCTAAACGAAGGCTGGGACGCACCTTGGCCGAATCAAGTTGCAAACGAGGTATCACTGACCCATTAAAAAAAACGAATAACTGCCGACCTCCCATCGGTCGGCATTCTCCCTCACTTGACAGCTTCACCTATCTGCGGGCTCCTAGAGACCGAGAAACTGGCCTGCTTGTATACAAATGCTCAGGGACTTTCTAACAAACTGGCTGAACTGAAAGATCGCCAAGCTTCCGGATCGCATGACGTCATTGGTATCACCGAGACATGGTTGCACATGGGAATGACGGACGCTGAAGTGTCGCTACCCGGCATGTCGCTGATCCGGAACGACAGGCTCACAAAAGGAGGAGGGGTAATCCTGTACTACCGAAACGACTTACAGTGCGAAGCCGTGGAGGATTCAGACTCGCAGTTCCCCGACTCTCTCTGGTGCCGGTTGCAGTTAAAAGGCAGGGACGCTTGCCTTATTGTCTTGGTGTACCGCGCCCCTAACTCAACACCCGAAACCGACTACCACCTAACCGCTGCTTTAAGGTGCAGTTTACAACAAAAGTACACTCACATTCTTATCATGGGTGATTTCAACGTACATTGTTTAGAAGCCCCTGCCACGATCGGAGAACAATTCAAAACCGATTTACAAGATCTAGGAACTACTGCTCCTCTTTACAACCACATCACTTTGCCCACTCGGTTCAGAACTGGTAACAGGCCATCTGTGTTGGATCTTGTGCTTACCGAGGAGCATATGATTGATGCGTTGGTTTTAGACTGCCCTTTGGGTCGCAGTGATCACGCAGTCATCAGTTTCAACTTCGTCTGCTATGCAGAATATCGGAATGATAACGATGATACTGTGCGAACCATCACAAGGTACGACCGACTCGCCCAGCTAGTCAGCGCCACAACATGGTCTTTCCTCGAAGAAGAACCCCCGGAAGTCGCCTGGCTCGAGTTAGTCAACAAATTCAGTCAACTGCTTGCAAAGGCATCAGAGATTAAAGTTTGCAATAAGTGCAAATCAGTTTCTTACGTTAGGAGCAGAACTCGAAAATGGATGACAGTACACAACGCAGCATGGCGAGTGTACAGAGAAGCTCCAGCACCAGAAACTTGGGACAACTACTTAGCCCAACGTAACCACTGCACTCAACTGTTAAGAGAAGACAAAGCCGCCTATCAGCAGAACGTCGCAAAAACCTTCAGTGCTAACCACAAACTGCTGTACAAGCACGTTAATAGCCTACGAAATGTGAGGCAAGGATTTCCTCCACTCAAGACGGATGATGGCCCAACACGAACGTCTATGGAAGCTGCAAACGCGCTGCAGATGCAATACGCCCCCACGTTTCAAATAGTCTTGCCACCAAGCGATCTACCAAGCTTTGTATTCTGCTCACCAGGACTAACCCACATCAATTTTACCGCAGAGGCTGTATTGCAAAAGCTGACTTCTCTACGCAAACACAGCTCGCCGGGTGTCGACGCCATTCGTCCAGAGGCATTGGGAGTAGCAGTAAACCAACTGGCAGGACATTTAGCTCAGTTTTTTCAGCACTGCTTAGACCAGAACCAAGTTCCCGCCATGTGGAAGCTTGGAATAATAAGCCCGATTCACAAAGGTGGAAGTAGATCTGATCCCTCCAACTACCGCCCAGTAACCCTTCTTCCTATACTCTCCAAGGTCATGGAATCCATAGTTGCCGATGCACTGGTATGCTGTCTGGAAAACTGCAAACTCATCACTCCTGAACAGCACGGTTTCCGTCGACAGCGGTCATGTACAACTAATTTACTAATTGCACGCAGTAGTTGGACCGAGGCAGCCGACGCTGGAGAAGGTGTTGATGTGATCTACCTGGATTTTTCCAAGGCTTTCGATCGTCTAGACCATCGGATACTTCTATCCAAGCTGCAGCATTACGGGATCGGCGACCCACTTTTAAGCTGGATCGCCAACTTTCTATTTCAAAGGCAATTAGTGGTCAGAGTTCGGAGCTCTTTATCGGACCCCATACAAGTGGAGTGTGGTGTGCCGCAAGGCTCAGTTCTAGGTCCACGTTTGTTTCTGGTGTTTATTAATGACCTTGCACAGGGAATCGCTTCGAACTTCCTAATGTTTGCCGAGGATATCAAGATCTGGCGCAGGATCCAGGCGAACGCCGACCAACATGTGCTCCAAAGTGACTTAGAAACAGTGTATCAATGGTCGATCCAAAACTTATTGCATTTCAAAGTCAGTAAATGCAAGGTGCTTTCCATCCGACATCAGGCACTACTCATACCGACTCGGGACGGATGTACTGCAACAATCAACTCTCGAACGTGACTTGGGTGTCCTGGTTCAAGATGACTTGGGTTGCTCCAGACAATCCGAAAAGGCCTCGAAGACCGGGAACCAACACGTCGGGCTGTTGAGGCGGGCGTTTGGACAAATAAACGGCTCCATATTTCGACAAATGCTCAATGCGTATGTTCGCCCCCATGTCGAATACCCAATTCAAGCCTGGCATACATGGCTGAAACACGTTACTGTAGGGGTAAGGATAACATGAGCCGGAAGGGCATTCCAGGCACGGGACACACGGAGGGAGAAAACGTTGCGTCGACAATCAAGTCGACTGTAGTGCGTAGCCAGTTTGAGCTAATGACCTCTCAGGCTGGTATTTCGGCTCAGCTGCAACAGATTGCGACATGGGTGAGTTGGGTTCGGCAGTATTAAGTAAACCATGATTAGGTCTGCTCGCTGACGTCGATATTCACCACTGTACAATCTCAGAGACTGCACTCTGTGTTGGTAGGAGAGATGAAACAATCCTCTGGCGAGTTTGGTCGCTCGACGTTGCGGAGCTACAAGTGCATCGACGTCGCGCTTGCGCCAGCGACACCAGGTCTGGATCGCATATTCCACGTGAGGCCTCACGTAGGTGTTCAGTATTTGCGGAAAGATTGATAGCTCAAATTTTCCGAAAGTCCTCCGTAAGAGTCTAAGATGTTGACTGGCTCTTTCTGATGCCTGTTCAGGCTGTCTAACAACCAAGGTCGTCCTGCACGATCACCGCAATGTCATTGTCTTGGGAAGCACGTTGTAACTGCTAGTCCCGAAGTCGATATTCATAGAAAAGCTGATGGCGTACGCTTATTACTTTGCACTTGATCACCTTGAACTGGAGTCGGTTGTCGGATGACCACCCATAAGCCCTGTCGAAATCGCTCTGCAATGACATGTGGTCATCCGATGTCCTGATATCATGCCAATTTTGCTAGTCAACTGCAAATACTAAGAAATTCGACTGCAGTACACTTGTCAAGATCGTTAATGAAGGTGAGGAATAAACGTGGCCCCAGTACCGATCCTTGAGGCACGCCACACTGGACGTCAATTGGGTCGGAAATGGAGCTGCGGACTCTCACATTCAGCTGACATTGAGCGAGGAAGTTGCCGATCCAACCGAGTATAGGGTCACCAATTCCATAGCTTCGAAGATTGTGCAGGAGAATGCGGTGGTCCAAACGATCGAACGCTTTCGAGAAGTCAGGTAGACAACGTCGACCCCCATTCTGGCATCGGCTGACTCTGTCCAGCTTGCTCAGGCTAGCAACAAGTTTGTAGTGCAGGATCGATTTCGGCGGAATCCGTGTTGCTGTGACACTAGGATGTTGTTGCTCTCAAGATATCCCATGAGCGCCTCTGCAATTATACGTTCCATTACTTTGGATAAAACTGGGAGGAGAGTGATTGGACGGTAGTTCGAGGGCTCCGAACGATTACCACTTTTGTAAATAGGAGTGATTAGTCCATGTTTCCACATTGTCGGAACCTGCATTTCGTCGAGACAACGTTGAAAGAACCGAGCTAATGGTTCGGCAAGGTTCATGGCCGCTGTCTTCAAGACCTTCGGTTTGATGTCGTCCACGCCAGGTGAGCTGTGCACGCGCAATGACATTAGCGTTTTCATCACATTGGCTGCCGTGAACGATACGTGGTTTAACCCTGGTGGCGATGGAAGCTGTGTAAAAAGCGGATGAAATGATGATTCACTCCGGAAAGTATGGATGAAGTGTTGGCGAAGCACGTTGGCTGCATCTTGTGCGGTTTGCGCAAGACCATCTGTTGCACGTAAAACCGGGATCCCGCGCTGCACTCTGCGGAGCTTGTTGACGTGTCTATACAGCAACTTGGGATTTGTACTGAATTTCGCCGCTAAGTTCTGTTGGTGCTGGAGTTTGTCTTCGCGGATCAACTTGACGCAGTGGTTTCGTTGAGTTGTGTAAGCACCCCAGGTCAGGTTACTTGGACAGACTTTGTAAGCGCGCCAGGCTGAATCCCTTAAGGCCATGCATATTTTAGTACGGCTCCTCAGGAACGAATTCACTTGCTTCGGGCGAAGGACCTTGCTTTCTGACGCATTTGCCACTAGCTCAGTGACTTGGGTGACGAACACCATCCAAGCGACATCGGGTTAGCTCTCGGCCAGGAAGGACCAGTCGGTTTCTTGAACGAGGTTGGACAAGATATCGTAATGTGTAACGACATAGGTTTCCACGTTGTTCTCACTGATGTACTCCGAGTAACAGATGTAACGAAAGAGCAACATCGCGTGATCGCTACGGCCAAGTGGTGCATCTATGGTCACGGTGTCGACCATTAGTTCCTCGTTAGAGAGCACAAGGTCCAAAACAGAGGGTGTGTCACCCTTTCAGAATCGCGTGGGAGAGGTGACATGGTTGTACAGAGGTACATCGGCGATCACCTCTTGCAAATCCGCCTTGAATTGTTCGCAGTGCGATGCTGGAACTTTGATTGCATGCAGGTTGAAGTCCCCCACCAGAAGGACGTGGCTGTATGGTCGTGCCAGGACTCGTTTCATCGCAGAAGCTAGGCATTGATCCATTTCCAAGGTGGACATTGGAGGGCGGTAAACTATTGCTAGTAAACACACATCACCACGTCTTAGGTGCATACGACACCAAAGAGCGTCGACGACTTGCGTTTCTGGGTCCTCAATGACATCAACATGCAGGTCGGATCGATAATACAGGAGCACTCCCCCTCCTCTGCTAGGTCGATCGTTTCGTATGGAAGTCATGCCGGGCAGTGCAATCTCAGCATCCGTGATCTCCGTGTTCAGCCATGTTTCGGTGACCATAATTAGGTCCCAAGGCGTGGAGACCTGACGAATACGAAGTTCGGTTAGCTTGCTGAGAAGACCTTGTGCATTGGTATACAAGCAGGTGAGGGCATCGGTGGTCAGAAGCGTGTTTGTGAATGCTGGTTTCCGGTGAGGGTCTATGCCGACCCTTGCGGGGTCGGCTGCCGGTCGTTTTTTGTAGGACCGATGACGCAGGCCCTAGGGCCAGTTCAGGTTGTTGTATAGAGCTCTCAGCGCCAACAAGAGGGTGACCATCCTGTCCTCCTTCAGCTGCCGGTGTGTTTTGGCATTGTTTCCGTTCTGAGCTACACGGTGACAGAATTGTATTGGTAAGTTGCTTGCTCAGTGTTACATTGTCTATCTGTGGCCCGGTGCCTATCGCCTTTATACGTATTTCGGATGGCAGCATTTTACGCTTTTTGTGCCACATTTTGATCACATGTTCTGCCATCAGTTCGGAGTGCAATGATACTTTCATCACTCGGGGACCACACCCTTTGTAGTTAGGTGATAGCGGTAACCTTGATGTCGAAGTAGCGATAACATTTTCGAGTGAGAGTACTTCACGAATAAAACGCCATTCATCCCAGTCATGCGCTTTGACCTCTAGCTCGCTTAGTGACTGGAGCTCGGGGACACCGTGAACAAGGATAGATTTTGCGTCTTGTTGTTTACGGAAGTCATCCGGATTTTGTTTGCGTTTCTGGCGTTCGCTCCAAGGAACATCTGGAAATATTCGAACAGTGCATATGGTGGTACGGAGGCGAGTGGCTGACAAGAGAACTGCCTCTGCATCATTACCTGACTGAAGTGTTACCTGAAGTAACCGTGGTTCACCGTAGTGTACGGAGTTTGGGTGACGGACGAGACGCATCATATTGACTGGTTTAGCTTGAACCCCTATTAGTTGACACAGGGAGTCCCACTGTTTTTTGTCGTCTAGTAACTTATTTTTATGGAGTTCGCCCCGGATTCAATCACATTAGAGCATATAACAGTCAGAGAATTATGGTATTGTTTCCTGTTCTTCTTTTTGGAGGGACAAATGGCTGCTTTCTTCGGTTCGGCGCGTACGAGGCGTACGCGCCACACTGCTAAATACACTCGCACTGACGATGTCACCTCGAGTGGTGACGAAACGTTTGCAGTCAACCTGCCGAGCTCAGCGAACAATCAGCCAATCAACTAAACAACCTGAGCTACCAACATTTGCTTCTATATCACACCGCATCATGCACGGCTGAATCGGGTCGGATGAACAGCGTAGTCCATACTGGATAACAAATACAGACACAGGTGTTGCGATTTACTTCCAAACAAACAGTTGCTCTGGACAACGCCCGATGAAAGTTTACGCTTAGTATTTTTGAGCTTATCAAATTGCACCACGTGAACTTGCATGGAATCGAGTCTGTGCCTATGCCACCCGACTGAGACTAATTCTAATCATTTCCCTATGTATCCCGGGATTTCATGGCTTATGGTGGAACGGATGATATTAGGCTCATTAACGGTTCCAAAGAACTAGACACGCTTACACTTTGGTAGACGAGACGCCCGTGCTCGGGACGCGCCCCATTCACATCCGAACAACACTGTGGGCCTTGCTTGAAAACACAACGGACAAGCAAGTGTGTCAATATCACCTAGATTATAGTCTTTCAGTCAACTGCCAGGTGGTTTAAAGGAATGAGTTAACCCACCCTTAGGTATTTTGCGATCCTACAGGTGCCACCAGAATTGGGAATCTCGGCCTCCGTGCTTCTCTGCTGCACTGGACCACTTGCTAAACACTCCTATCGGTAGATCTTTAAGCAACAATGAACAATGAACAATGAATTTATACGGGTTAAGAAGCTTTGCTTTACAAGTCCCGTTGGATAGTTGGTGGGGATAGCAACATTATAATTATGATGATAAGGATCGTAAAATAGTTAATACTTTAAATACGAAAATAAGGACTTATCGTTTGCTTCGCTGCAGTCCTGCGATCCTCTTAGATTCACAGCACCCACAGTTAACAACAAATAATTCCATGGTAAACTCCAGGTGTAGGATGGAGACGTAGTGTTAAGTAACAAATTGTAAGTGGCTGAGTACATCTTTTAAATATTATTAGTGTCGGTGCAATGACGACCGATTCTGGGAGAACATTCCACGGGTGACAGACACGGATGGAAAAGAAATTTCTGCGGCACTCCAGACGACTGTATTGTTCTGCGAGTTTTAATGAGTGGCCCCTCAGGTTTGTATTGCTGCTGAGTTGCAGTAAAGGGCGGGCACACATGATGTGGGTCTTGCAGAATCAAGTATGTCATAATCAGGTCACCTCGTAGTCTGCGATAGCTTCCACTGAACAATCCTAGTCGTCGCAGCCTCTCCTGGTAGGACAGATTGCGCATTCCAATTACGTTCTTAGCTGCCCGGCGTTGTGGCTGCTTCAATGCATTAAGGTCGTGTTTCAGCCATGTATGCCAGGCTTGAATTGGGTATTCGACATGGGGGCGAACATACGCACTGAGCATTTGTCGAAATATGGAGCCGTTTATTTGTCCAAACGCCCGCCTCAACAGCCCGACGTGTTGGTTCCCGGTCTTCGAGGCCTTTTCGGATTGCCTGGAGCAACCCAAGTCATCTTGCACCAGGACAACTTAGTCAAGTTCGAGAGTTGATTGTTGTAATATATTCGTTCCGAGCTGGTATGAGTAGCTGCTCTGATGTCGGATGGAAAGCACCTTGCTTTTAGTGACGTTGAAATGCAGTCGGTTTTGAATTGACCATTGATACACCCTATCTAGGACACTCTGAAGAAGATGCTGGTCAACGTTCGCCTGGATCCTGCGCCAGATCTTGATATCCTCGGCAAACATTAGGAAGTTTGAAGCGATTCCCTGTGCAACGTCATTAATAACCACCAAAAACAAACATGGACCTAGAACTGAGCCTTGCGGCACACCACACTCGACTTGTATGGGGTCCGATAAAGAGCTCCGAACTCTGACCACTAATTTCCGTTGAAATAGAGAGTTGGCGATCCAGCTTAAAAGAGGGTCGCCGATCCCGTAATGCTGCAGCTTGGGTAGTAGTATCCGATGGTCTAGACGATCGAAAGCCTTGGAAAAATC